>SZWC01018741.1:28740-53740 GCA_023375785.1 Penium margaritaceum | reverse complement strand
GATATAGATCTAGATATAGATATAGATATAGATCTAGATATAGATATAGATATAGATCTAGATATAGATATAGATATAGATCTAGATATAGATATAGATATAGATCTAGATATAGATATAGATATAGATCTAGATATAGATATAGATATAGATCTAGATATAGATATAGATATAGATCTAGATAT
The DNA here is from genome assembly GCA_023375785.1 of Penium margaritaceum. Taxonomy (NCBI): domain Eukaryota; kingdom Viridiplantae; phylum Streptophyta; class Zygnematophyceae; order Desmidiales; family Peniaceae; genus Penium; species Penium margaritaceum. Next base: position 53,555 of record SZWC01018741.1, on the reverse strand, counting down.
AGATATAGATATAGATCTAGATATAGATATAGATATAGATCTAGATATAGATATAGATATAGATCTAGATATAGATATAGATATAGATCTAGATATAGATATAGATATAGATCTAGATATAGATATAGATATAGATCTAGATATAGATATAGATATAGATCTAGATATAGATATAGATATAGATCTAGATATAGATATAGATATAGATCTAGATATAGATATAGATATAGATCTAGATATAGATATAGATATAGATCTAGATATAGATATAGATATAGATCTAGATATAGATATAGATATAGATCTAGATATAGATATAGATATAGATCTAGATATAGATATAGATATAGATCTAGATATAGATATAGATATAGATCTAGATATAGATATAGATATAGATCTAGATATAGATATAGATATAGATCTAGATATAGATATAGATATAGATCTAGATATAGATATAGATATAGATCTAGATATAGATATAGATATAGATCTAGATATAGATATAGATATAGATCTAGATATAGATATAGATATAGATCTAGATATAGATATAGATATAGATCTAGATATAGATATAGATATAGATCTAGATATAGATATAGATATAGATCTAGATATAGATATAGATATAGATCTAGATATAGATATAGATATAGATCTAGATATAGATATAGATATAGATCTAGATATAGATATAGATATAGATCTAGATATAGATATAGATATAGATCTAGATATAGATATAGATATAGATCTAGATATAGATATAGATATAGATCTAGATATAGATATAGATATAGATCTAGATATAGATATAGATATAGATCTAGATATAGATATAGATATAGATCTAGATATAGATATAGATATAGATCTAGATATAGATATAGATATAGATCTAGATATAGATATAGATATAGATCTAGATATAGATATAGATATAGATCTAGATATAGATATAGATATAGATCTAGATATAGATATAGATATAGATCTAGATATAGATATAGATATAGATCTAGATATAGATATAGATATAGATCTAGATATAGATATAGATATAGATCTAGATATAGATATAGATATAGATCTAGATATAGATATAGATATAGATCTAGATATAGATATAGATATAGATATAGATATAGATATAGATATAGATATAGATATAGATATAGATATAGATATAGATATAGATATAGATATAGATATAGATATAGATGTAGATATACATATAGATAATGGTATAGGTGTAGATATAGATAGAGATAGAGATATAGATAGAGGTATAGATGTACCTACATAAACATACAGATATAGAATTACTACATTTTAAGGTGGTCACATACATAGGGACGACTGCCATTGAAAACTGTTACCTAGAAATGATCAACATCAATAGCAATGCTTATGATTTCCCCCAAAAAACGAAGATGTTAGTTGCAAAGCCTAAAATCCTATGTTTGTTAAAGATAATTTCAATGTTTTTTGATTTTTTCTTTGATAATGGGAAAATATTTTTCAGTTGGTCACTTATACTATGTTCAAGAGGAAAAAAATATGTTGCTAATTTTAATTCTTAGCTAACACGTATTTTTAGAAATAGGCTGCAACCTCCATGATAATTTGGAAAATAAAAGCAAGATTATAAAAAGAGGAGAGATGTGACGACCTAATCAGATATCAACTTGCCAACTGTGTAGAAAACGATGATAGGAGTTATTTTCGTTTTTTTCTCTTACTTGGTTCTATTCAGTGAAATTCCTTCATATTTTTTGTACAACATGCTTGGTTTGAGTCATGTTCCCACATCTTTGTGTGACCTTTGCTAGTAACACATGTTTTTATGTCATGTTTCCACCTAGTTCCATTACATCATTCACATTACCTGAATTCCTTTGAACGGTAAAGATTTTCATCGTACTCATAGCAAAAACGTGCTGTGACATTGATGATGTACTATATTTACATTGAAGGTTTGAAAGTTATATTTTGAAAAAGAAAGAAATCACGCAAAAGCTTTTTTGCACCAACATGCAACTAGATTTCATTGTTCGAAGATGATTCCATGGTCATAAATTGGCAAGTATGTGGCAAACACTCTATTTATGGTTTTCATTACAGATTTTAAAGCACGAAAGTGGGCCTTCTGTCATATCTTTGCAAAGCGTGAGAATGCAAAACTTTGAGACATATCATGTACATGAGAATTTTTTAGGCTCTTATCCATCAATTGGCTTCTAGACGTACACTTGTACTTATGCAATGTTCAAATGAGATCAAACAGCATGCTACTGTAGCAAGCTGTAGTTGAATCTTGGGTTAAATCTTGTAGATTTAGGCATTGTGGTGATTTCCTAAAAGGTGTGCGCCTACATGGTGGTGGAGGCAGGTTCGTGGCCATGATTTTGACATAAGAGATGTGTTAAAATTTCTTCTTGAGTCCATGCTACATTGGCTACAAGTAGATTTTTCCGGCCTACAAAGATTTTACATGACCTACAAATCTTTATTTGGCACCACATTCTTTGTTATTCAGCATCGTAGCAACAAGTATTTTCCCTCTCATGTTGGGAAGTTTTCATATCATAAGAAAGCATGAGTTTTGTAAAGATCCTTGTGACAGTTTTTGAATTTATGCAAAAAATTGGAAAAGAGTAGTCCACTATTTGCTTCAAGCCCTTATTATAGCAAAAACAGACCTCAATTCTCTCTTCGTGATGAGGGAATTTTATAGAAGAAGGCAGAATTCAAAGAAATTTTGAGGGATTCAGAAGAAAATCCTAAAAGATAAATCGTAATTCACATCTTTGTACATGAAAACAACCATTTTTCTGATGTTCAAAGCTTTGATAACATGCTATAGCAAACAACTCCAAACCTTACGCAAGCAAATACACGATACCTTGAACATTTCCTTACATATGGTAGTATCAGGCATCACTTAAGACATTTTTTTCTTCTCCTTAAAAATGAAATAGAGCTTACTTGAGAGGCCTGTTTTACCTTCTATGTTGGTTGATTTCCAAAAACTGTGATGCTCTATTGACGACTAATTTTGTGTTGCAAGCCGCCTTAAAATCCCAATGTAAAAATCTCTGTTTTATTGCGATGCATTGGCATACTCCCAAAGCATTTTCCACTTCATATGGAAACCATGTTGCCTTTGCTTTTGTTTGAATAATGAAAGTCTGAATTAGATTCATGGAATTCTTCTCTCCCACAAGCCCCTCTGTGCACCATCTCCCCTCAATTGTACCCACCCGGACTCATCTATCCGATTTCACTTGAGATTTGCATTGCAAAAAAGCCTCCATTTTAGTGTTGATGCTTCACTTACTTTTGCCTGTTCCACCTACAAAACATAGTCGATTCCCAAGTTGTCGCATCAACAGCTAAGTTCACAAAGGGGGGACTAAGTTAGATCGCAAACTCAGTGCATGTGCTTGAATAGCCTGTGTTCAAGTGACTTGAGGGCTTGCGCAGTCCGGATGAAGAGGAATTTACTAAAAAACAAGTTGAAATCATCCAAAACAAATCAAGGAAATTGAAACACCTTCATCAAATGCTCTCTATCTGGCATGCTGAAGATTCATCGATTCTTAGCCAGCCCCAGGGGCTTGTTAGGGCTAAAAATGAAGAAAAACCCAACCTACCTCAATTCTGGTGGAGTATGCAAAGCACAGTCCACCAGCTAAAGTACTTTCTTGTATGGTCAAATAAATCCTCTGCCTAGGCTCGAAATTCTATATTAGGACCTTGCTAATTTTCTGACAACTCTCAAGAGGGGCACATTTGTTTGAGCAATATGATTGGTAAGGCACTCAAAGGATGTGTCAAAAATTGTTGGAAATCTCATTATCTAGACATCAACGATGAACTGTGCAATTAATGGCAATTTTGCAATATCAAAGTGGTCTCTTATTGAAATATTGACATGGAAAGGCAAGGTAATGTTTGTATAAAATTAAATACAAACACAGCACATTAAGTGCCTCATCCATGGAGACACATGCAAACACACAAGAAACATAAATCCGGCTCACAACCATGCATGGAGACACATGAAAACACACAAGAAAGTTAATTTTCCTAGCCTCGGCCTCAATTCTCCATTATGTGGTTGATTGAAAACTCCAAGTACCCCTGGTAATATCTTGGTGGTGTTGTACTATACAAAGCCCCCAAATGGTCGTAGTTTCCACAAAAACCTGACTCAAACACAAAACACACTTGAAAAGTGGATTTCCAACCTGGTTAAGGTTAGAACCATGCAGATACATTTTTCTTGGCACATGTTACAGGAGACATTTTAACCTGCAACTCATTGTGTTGGCGCATTGCGTGCATGCTCAATTTGGTTGTATTGACAAGGCCATGTTGCATTTTGCCCCATTGACCCACGTGATTTCACGTTGATTTTCATCATCATGTTTGTTTGGTGGTGCTATCCAGTTGGTGGTCCTCGTGCCACTTGCAAATGCAAATATTCCTCAAGCCTTCTGTTTACATGTTTTCTAAACACCAAACTGCCAAATGTGCACATCCATGTGAGACCAAAAAAACAGTTCCTCGAAATACATTTTAGTGTTTTTATGTCAAAAGAGATATTTCTTTTCACACTCCTTGAAGAGTGAAACAAAGAAATTGTTGGCTAGGTGCCATTTTTCCCGTTATTTGAATTTTGAGACCAATCAAATCTGTTGCAACCAAACCTTTCCAAATTTATTCTTGTTTTCCTACCTATCTTTCTATCCGTCAGGTGTTCAAGGAGACCACCATCTGATGACTTCCTCATGTTGGTAGATTTTTCCGACCCAATGGCCAATAGTACCATTCAGGAAAGACTCACCGACTACGTTTATTCAAGGTACATCCACATGCAGGAAAATTGCAAACACATGGACTTCTAATCTATTGCATAGTCAACCCTAGACAACGTCCACCACCTTCAAGTCTTCATCTCCATCCAAAATCTTGTTGTGCACTATTTCTACCTTCTTGCCATTGCGAAGGATGTGCATGCCAAGCCATATGATTTCATTAATGATGAGGTACTAAGTTAGAAGGCCTGCGTTGATGATGGGTGGTGCCTTATGCCCACCATCTTCATTACCATTTGATTAATTTTGATTGTAGAATTCTAGTAGAGCCTCATATAAGAAATTCAAGAAAATGATTTCTTACGTCTACCTCTGTAACTTTGAAACTGTTCAGGTTTCAAGATCCATTACACATCAAGTGATACTTTCATTAGTTCCACAACTAAGTACCTTTCCAAGGATAGCATCACCTTCCGCATCTTTCTTTCTAGCTGCAAGATCTTCAACTCCCACTAGCTCAAGAGTACTTGAATACGGCACCATGTGGTCCTTCATGTCCTCTTTAATTACCATGTGACAACTGCACAGGATCTTGTATGTAGCGAGGTATTGCATAATTGTGCTGCGGATATGATCCATGAGCGTGTGGTTGGCACGCTAAGCCATGCGATGCAGAACAGGGGTTTGAGGTGGTGACACCTCACATCAAATCTTGTGGTATTTGAGGAAGCTGCAAAAGCTATTGAAGAGGTACTTGCCTCCACCATTGGTGCAAAGCACCTTTAAAAACCTGCCATTTGCATTCATCCTTCCTAATCAGAATGCATACCCACGTCTTCTACAACGTTTTATGAATGAACTTGACTAATTATAGCTTGCAAGACAAGTAGCGTGATGGCATGGGACCACACAAGTCTAAGTGCACAAGACATAGAATCCAGGTTGTCCTTTAACAACTGAGATTCTATGTCCCTGAGAGTGTTTTCCCTCTCTAAGGAATGGAGAGAGATCATGCTTCCCTTTGATGTTGTTCTTGTAGACAGACGCAACACATAGCTTCACCTCCTTTAGATGTTGGCTGCACACCATCCGCTACAACTAGATGATTTTGTCAAAGCCAAGGTGCCAAAGCCAGCAATGCCACAGGTTGATGTTGTTGTCTCATTGTGGCACCTATCATGAGGCATCTCCCTTCTTTGTTGCCATGAAAAGAAATAAGAGGTCATCATTGTTGTCAAGCATAAAAAGAATCTAACTTAGAGGCAATAAGATGCTGTACCCCACATTCTTCATGCGGACCTGCAAGCTTTGTGATATGAGAGATAAAGAATAGATGAGGTTAGCTACCACAACCAAAAGATGGAATACCCCGTTCACACAAAAATCGATGTTCTTCCTTGGATAAGAAGTATTGATATATCTCAACATCTCCACCACCATCTGCACATGATTGTCATCCATGACCTTGGCGAGAATTGAAAGGGGTGTAGACAAAAACCTTTCCCAAAAACATATAATGTGAAGACGTGGCTCCTGCATTAATGACCCACAAAAAGGCAGTATTTATAAAGACGTGCAGGAACCAAATGGTGCTTACAAATCTACTCTCCCAATTGTAGCCTTGGTAAAGGCGTCAGAATGTTCCTCCACTCCCATTCATCGCAAGGTATGCCTTTGTCTCAGGCATTTCCACCCCTAATGATAAGTTGTTATCTAGTTGTGGAACTGATCCTTATTCTTCCCTTTACCTATGCTACTATTGGTTGATGCTACACCACACACATAACTCATAATGGTGATGAGGGCTATGTGCAGTGCGTTTCTTCCTTCCCCCTTGTGATGCTCCTCCTCAAATAGCAAGATCTCCTCATCTTCATCAAGCAAGAGCTTGTCTCTACACTGGTCGAGGAGAACAACAAGAGGGGTGTTGCTATTAGGAAGGTTAGAGAGGATTTTCGACATGAGAAAAAATTCGTTGATGGGGTCCTCACAATTTTGAGATTGTCCATCATGGAGCTCAACTCATCCATCTGCACAATGTGAAAGATACAATGCAGCGACATGTTCATGAAGATTGACTCAAAAGAATAAGCGGACTCAAGTTTGATTCAAACCTCTTTTGGGGTGAGGATCCTATAGAAAAAGAGTTATTGCAATGTGGCAATGTGGAGGTACATGAAATCAAGGGCACTGTCTTGCTTCTTGTTCATTATGGGCCTCTGTAGCTTATGAGAGTGAGGACTCAAGAGAGTAAGCCACACTCACGTGGCTCTATATTATCTTCACCATCCATACCATTTTCATATTGATCCTCCTATTCATGAATTTCTTACCTTCAAACTTGGCATTGCTAACGCCGGCCATCAGAGAAATGGATGTTGTTATGTTGATTGCAATGTTCGACCATGAACGGTCTCAGACACAATAGCGTGTAAGAAATGCCTTAACGTTGTGGAATAACCTTGATAAAGCTGTGATACCACTGATCAATACATGAGCCATGGTCGAGGAGGAGATCAATCTCATTAAGGGTAGCTTGGCAAGACGAATCATAGGTGAGAAAGAAGTTGCAGTTTTCAGAGAGGAGAAAATGAAAGCATGTAAAGTTCTTTAGAGAGTGCAAATGGCTGCATTGAATTTTGCATGATAAGTTGGCACAACTTTGTAACAAGCCTATAAAAGCCTCATCCGGCACATATGGTTGAAGAACCACTCTTTTAGAGACGTTTTTTTAATGCACCTTCTAGTACAGTCATAGCTTTGAAGGATCATCAACAGTCACAATCTCACACAAGAAAATTACCATCCCTTCGCTCGACCAATAATCTTGGTGGGGATCTTCCTTTAGCTTCCTTGAAGGTCCTCCCATCACCTTTCTATGCAGAAGGTCGCTCCAAGCCTCCTTTGCCAATAAGTCTCGCCATTATTTGTGCGTAGTGCTCTAACGGTCATTTGAATAGAAAACCCATATCTCTCTAAAAACGCACACAAATCAAGCACTTTAAAGTGCTACAGAAATTCCCTTTGCATCTTTTCTGCTAAGTCATTGAATTAAACAACCCGTTTTGGTCACTTTTTGGCAGCCTATATCCATTACAACTTAATGAAGAACATCCCATTCCCAATAATTCTTTCATATTTATTCCATATTACCTTAAGAAAAATCTTTCATGTGGATGAACCTCAAATAAAGTCAACACCTGTTGGTAGGCCATGTGGAATGCAAATGGTCAAAAAGTTCACTTGAGACTTGAATATTTAAAATATAACCTTGATTGTACATGCACAACATGCGTAACGATTGTCGACATGTTCATAAAAATACGGGATATGGTATGAAGCATACTAGAGGTTAAAGGTTCACCATGGAAATGGCGCAAGGGATGTCTAATCTTGATTCTCCTTTCCAATATTCTTCCCCTTGAGACTCTTTCTTGAATTCCAGTCACGCTATCTCTGTTTTTGCCTCCACTACTTCTTTCTTGTCACAAATCCAGTTTTGTACCTGTTATTTCCCTTTGGTATCCCCGCTCATTCTCTTTTATCCCCTCTATCTTCTGAATTTCCTTCTTTTTTCCATCTGTACATCTCTCTACTGCTCCCCCCTTCTGAGGTCCTCTCTATCCCTCTCTCTCCCTCTGCCCATCCCTCAGCCATCACTTCTCTCAACTGTGATGTAATCAAAAGCGCCCTCACAGAGGTGATAAAGCTCACAAAGAGTCGCTATGGAGGACCAACTTTCTTCGCTATGTGAGAGACAGTTTTTAGGCTGCAAGACAAAAATACGGAAGCGTGTAAAGTTGTGTAGAGAGTGAAATTGACTGGTTTGACTCATGGATAATAAAGTACATAAGCACAGATTTCTAGCGAGCCTAATTATGCTTCATTTGGCAAATGGATCTGGAAGAACCATTCTGTCAAAGTACACCTCCTAGCACATTCCTAACTAAGCGAGACTAATGGGAGTCACTCTCTCACATAAGACAATTACCATCACTGCCATGTGCACAACAAATAATCTTGGTGAGAAAATTCTTGAACGCCCATGAAGGGCCTCTTGCCGCATTTATACCTTGAAGGCCACTCCAAACCTCCCTGGCCAATAATTGTGACCGTCATTGGTGCTTGTAGTGCAAGAGCTGTGAGCTGAACCGGATCCAATGCCACCAAACCTACAAATCCCAGTTTTCTCTCAAACACACTCTGTAATGAGTTCCGTAAAATGCTACCGAACGAAAATAACATCTTCTATTTGCTTTTGTGATCTGAAGATTTACATCGAGCAACCCATTTTGGTAACTTTTTGCCACCTTATGTATAACAATTTTCCCATTATCTCTCACCTTGCACTTTCTTGACAGCCTCTCCCCCCATCTTTTCTCCCTTATCTCCTAGTCTCCGCTTCCTCTTTCTCTACCACACTACCTCTATCTCTTGGTCATGATATGTTCTTCGTTTTTTCCCTTGGTTCTCCATCTTCTCCTCATACTCCCTTTTCTCCTTCCTCGTCCCTCTACATGAGATTCAGGGGTACTTAGGTCACAATGTAACTTTCATCCAAGCTTTACTCTTTTGGCCAAGACTCCAAATCCTGTCCTCCATTCCGCCCAATCTCATCTCTTTTGAGTTGATTTCCTCCACTGGCCTTACCCTAGGCCACCCTCCATTGCCTTGGTGTCCTCAAGGTCGTTCTCTTGCATGTCCATCTTGCAACTGTTCTTATGGCCTACATTTCTTCTCGTAGACAATTTTTTAGTTATGGTCACCTTCCATTGATGGTTTTTTCCTCTCCTCCCTCCTTCACTTCCTCCTTTCCTAAATAAGCATTCTTGTTCTCCTAAATCCCTCGGTTGATTCTGGTATGCATTCCTTCTCGTCCTTCCCATCATTTTTGTGCTCTCATCATTTGCTTTTTGGGTCTCCCCCTTCTCCACTTCTTTCGGCTGTCTTCAGTTCAAGTCCTTCTTCTCCTCTCCCCATTTAGCCTCCCTTAGTATCCCCTTCTCCTTCTTTCTTCTCCTCCTCTCACTGGCTTCTTCTTCCTCTAGGTTCCCATCCATCTCTCTTTCCATCCCGTGCTTCTTTCCTTTTTTTGTTACTCTCCCTATCACTCTATTCATTTTTGTATCTAACTTCTACTCTCCCTTTATCCCTCTCTCTTCCCTTTCTCCTTCCCTTGCTTCCTCTCTTCCTCCCTTTTTTTCTCATTCATACACTCTTTTCCTCTTCCTTACGCTGTCTCTCTCTCTCTGTCTCTCTCTCTCTCTCTCTCTCTCTCTCTTTCTCTCTCTCTCTCTCTCTCTCTTTATTTCCATTTCTCTCTCTCCCTCTCTCTCTCTATTTCCCTCTATCCCTCTCTCCATTTATCTCCACTCAGCACACACACACACATATACACAGACACACATACACACACACATTAACACACACACACACACACACACACAAAACACTCATCTATTCAATTTCCCCCTCCCTCTCCATCTCTTCTTCCCTCTCTTTACCTCTTTTTTAATTGTTGCTGATGTCATTCTCTCGGACCTCCACGTGTCCTTCTTGCCCCCATCCCTTTTTCTTGTACCATTATCTCTTTCCCGTCATTGCATCTTGTCTGTTCCCTCTGTTGTGGACTTTTGTACTACTATTGGTATTCCCCTTCTTCATGCTTGCTTTGCATTATTTTTGTATCATTGGTCATTCATTGGGTTTGGTTGTGCCTGTTTCTTGGTTTTGTCTTCCCTTTGTTGCAACCTCCATCTCTCATTTCGAACAAATTGGTCAAAACACATATACTTCATGATGGATCTTTCCTCACTTTCAACTTTTGTCCACTTAACCTTTTGTCATCTCTTTCTAGAACCATTTTTTCCCATTGCCTATCCCAACTGTGGCTTCAAGAACGGCCATGTTTAAGCTTGGTGTTTGTGATGCTACAACTATTACAGATAATGTTTGGGCTGCATGCGTGTAGGCGCCATTGTTCAACATTCCTCTCACGCCTATACTCCTCCCGATTCTTGTTACTCCTTCATTGCAATTAATTCCACTACTCTTCCACCTTGTACTGCTCCAAAGGCTGTTGTCACCTTTGCCCTTGCTACCGTTTGGCTCCTTTACCTCTACCTCTACTCTCACATCCTTCATCTCCTAATCATCTATAAATCCTTATCTTAATACAATCATTGTTGAATGAAAACTCAGCAATCGTGGTCACCCCTGCTCTTTAGGGTGGCCAAAATACTCCTCCACTTTCTACTACAGGTGCTGGCACAGGCACTTGTGATGGAATTTTTGACTAGGGTGATGTGGCTCTTTTCCCCAGAGCTGTCCATGTTGTTGGCACCTTTGTTGGTAGAGGGCCTATGGTTAAAGGCAACTTTGCCACTGCTCATGGTGCCATCCCTGGTGGAGGGGCTAGTATTGTTAATGGAATTATTGCAGCAGATTGCCCATAACTGGTATTGGTGGAACCTCTGCTAGTGCTGCTTGTGCTCTCATCAGTGTTAGTGTTTCTCGCGGTAATGCTGCTGGTAGTGGTGCTGCTGCTCTTACCCCAATTGGTGGTCCTAGTGGTGCTGCTACTACTGGTGATGTTCGTATTGCAGGTATCATTGTTTGTGAAGTTATCTTTTTTGGCTGTATTTTGTCTCATAAATTTGTTGCGCCTCTTTCCCATATTTAGGCTCAAATTGAAGCCATAACTTTCCTAGTTAATAAATTTTCTTAGTAGATTTTTGAGCCTTGCATGGCCTTTCTTCGTGCCACCGTATACCTACATCCTCAGGTCTCCCTTTTCTATCTTGTTTGTGAATAGCATGCTGCTCCTTGAGGCCCATGAAGACAAAACGACATCCAAGAATCGGATTCTAAGAGATGTAATGGCTTTGCCTTTCTTTGTGAATTGTTATCATTTTGTGCCACAAAGGGAAGAGAGGTTGCTTTGCACCTAGCATGGGTAAGGTAAAGCACATGGCCATTGTTGTTGCTCCCGCCAAGGCAATGTGGCCATCCTATCTCATTTACTAATATTGTTCTCACACCCAATTGTTTCCTCTACAATGATGTTGAGAGTGGACTGGTCATTTGGAGGAATGCGGTCGTGCTTCTTCATTGTCACTGTTGTACAAATGTCATTAATCATTATGACTTCTAATTCCCAAAATGCTTTGAGGGACCATAAAGCTCTAGAAACCAAAAGGAGAAAAGAAACCGATTCCATGTGTTTCCACCTTGATCCTATATTTGATACACCAAATTGTGAAGAAGTTCATTCCAAAATCCACAACCTCAAATTTGGATTTCTTTTTTGCACAAACATTAGTTTTTGGTTGTGGAGCCCGGCTTGTCGTCATCCAATGCACGGGAAATTTCCAACCATAAAAGCCCTCCAAAATCATCTGCTTAAAAATTCACAAGGGCCTCTATTGAGTGCTTTCTTATATCTGAGGATGAGAACCATGCCATGCACCAAAGCAGAATAAAATATGGAAAAAACCTTACCATTGTTTGCTTTTTATAGGGCAATGAATGATCTAGATTCTTACATTGTTTGGTAGCATCCATCATGGGCAAGTGTTCGAAACCCTCATCCAATTTTAAAATATGTAACAGTTTTTGGCCTCGTCCACTGTGGTGGACTTAATGTTTGCAAACCATATCAACGTAGTCATAGTGTTGATCTAAATTATTCACCATGCTTAACTTCAATAACAATGTGCCTCAATCTTCTCAAAACCCTTAAAGTCCTTGAACTAGTCAATCAGGTTAAGGCATTGTACACATTGCTTGCCTTGAGTGCCTAGATCCTACGCTATAACTCATTTTTATTAATATATTTGTATGTAGATGCTAAATCGTTCTGACACCAGACCTGAGTTTGAATATATTTTTAGAAAAGGATTCATCAAGTGTCCTTTTCTCCCAAGAGAACATTTTCTCTGTACCTTCTAACTGTTCACAATCCATGTTCCACTTTCTGTTGCAAATGGAATGAGTGGGAACAAAATTTGGATGAGAGCCAACAGTTTCACATTTATGGGAAAGTCTTTGCGCAATTGCGATGAGAAACCTTGCATTTCAAGGGTTTGTAAATCTTGAATAAAAAACTATACAAGGAGAGATCTAATGCGTTGACAATCAATGGTAACTGCATGTATGCTTTGGCAATGTAGAAATTGAAAAACATGATTTACAACACTTTTGAGGTACCCCAGTATGGTGTTTGACTAGAGTTTTAGAAAACAAATCCTATGAGAGCCCAAGCAAGCAAAGTTAAACCCTTGCATCTATTGCTGCAACCATATCATATTGAAACCATTGGGATGACACTTGATAAAAGGTACAAGACAAGAGCCAACAATGTCACAAGATTGAAGAGTAGTGCTTAGGTTGTCGATGCTCAAGACAATCAAGAAGCATATGCTGAATCAACTTGATTGTGGAGAGTAGAAGATTACTTATCTGCATGCATAAGAAACAATTGGGTACAAAGAGTTGTTGTCTTCTCTAAATGGAGTTTAAAAACTGGCTAGCACTCATTGATTTTTTTCTAGCAACTCCAAGGGGACCAATGTTTTGGAAGGGCCAAATATTTTGAAGGCACAATTCACCAGGTCAACAAAGAAAAAAAATTGACCTCGTGGCATCCCTTTTATATAGCACAAAATTGAGTTGGTTATGTAAAGGATGTCCAATGAAAGTGGAAAACCATTGAACCATGATCACTGACTCATACTGTCACTCTCACATTATCAACGGCAAGCTCTCTACCTCTTGATTCAGTTAACACAATGTGGCAAGATTCATGAACTGAGCCGGAGGAAAAAACCGAATTTGTGCCGATTGGTCAAGCAAATTTGGAGTAGTGAACCAGAGATTAGACGTATGGTACATGCTAAAGTGACTGCAAAAGCATTTGAACATGGTAAAGGTGATTTTGTGAAGTTATCACTAAGATAACATCAATCTCAAAGGACTACGTTTCCACAAAAATACCCTCAAGAGTGAAATTTGGTGAGACTTAACAATGTGACAAACCAGAATGTATTATTTAAATAACTAGAGGATCTTTTTGAATTAAGTATTGCAAGTATAACGTTTGGATAAAGTAATGCAATGGAGATCCAAAGATAATCTCAGTCAATGGTTTCCTCCACTCCAATGAAGATGAACACATTCTACCACCAGGATCAGTCCCTCTTCTATGGTTGCTACATAATGAGCCATATGGCATACCACTATAACAGGCATCATCAAAGCAATAGAGGGGGAGAAAATATTATTTATGGAAAATTGAATGAAAATATGGAACATTTATCTCTTATTTGGAAACTCTTGCACCCAGAAAATGCATATCTCAATGTGTCATACCATGCTAGATGGTACTTAAGCCTGAAACGTTTAACAAAGGCTATAAGGCCAAAAAAATAATAATACTACTATGAGTGTAACAAAGGACTTACTGAAGAAGAAATCAAAGGACCAAAACTAATGGATGGATGGCTTCTCACACTTTATCACAAATAGATGAGTTTGGAAATGGGATTTGAAGACAAAAGCAGGGGTTCTACAAGGGAAAAAATGAATGGAAAAGTTTTCATTTTGTTAAAATTAGAAACTTTGATCAATAATAAAAAATGTAATACATACTCTTTGACAGGACTTCAACAAAGAGTGTCCACAAAATGGTACTTGGATAAACTGAATTACAATTGAAACATATCCAAGTAGGCTCAACGATTGGCATATCCTCCATTCATGTTAATGATAGCCAAAGAAACCTACCTCTAATGAAAAAACCCAAGATTCTATGGAAATTACTGGTCAGACCAAAGACAACTGAAACATAAGAAGAATATTATGATGCACGTTTCTGATATCAGTTGACGTGACCAAAACATATAGACGAGAAACAGATTATATCTGATAGTCGTGGATGAACCTGCCAAAGAGGGCTAATCTAATGAAATAAAATCAATGGCCTCATCAGTCACACAACCAAAAAAGTAAGGGGATGTACCAAAGGCATTCGCACCATTCACTGAGGAGTTTGACAAGGTTGTCCTTGATTTATGTTCCTTAGAGTTACGAGAACAATGAAGCATCATACACCAGAGCAAAAGAAGCAAGGCAGTAGACCAACAACAATAAATACTAATCACATTTGAGACCAATAGCTGAAACTTAATGACACATGAGACACTGATACAGGAGTTCATCATCCCATCTAGGTCGCCATATGTAAGTTCGGTCATTTTCTCAGAAACTATGATTAAATGTAATCATTTAATCTTATTTTACATTGAATGAAATTACCTGGAAGAACTAATACACTGTTATCAAGCATAACAACTCTTTGAAAATCTTCAACGAATAAGAGTGTGCATCGCGATTGACATGCAAAGCACATATCACCATATGGCTTATGTACAAAATTAAGATGATATTATTGTGAATTCTCCACATGGACTTCAAGTTCACAACTATCCAACAATGTAATCCAGTTGCAACAAAAAGTTTTCTAAGATGAACCTTGTTGATTATACTGCCCTTTTTGTCAATGGTGCTTGATTGTCCAGAAACATAGTGGAGGAAAACAGTTTCTTTTTTTAGAACGATCTGAGTGACTTAGGAAGGTTTGTTTTTTCAATTTCTTCGACCATGTCATCAGTATTAGAAAGATATCAATGCACCCAAGGAATGATGGAAAAAGTTGTTGATTTGCCGATGTCCATTAATGTTTGGGAAATCCACGTTCTATTTGGTTTTTTGAGCTATTCCATTGATTGGTGCACTCTTACACAACAACGCAATCCTCTCTTTTCAAATTTTCTCGTAAAACAACTTGGTGGAATTTGGCCAATAGAAAACAAGAAGCGGTCAATCCTTAGAGAAATTACATCACCTTGGTGTCACCTTTGTGATTGGAGTATCAAAAAGTGAAACGACACCATGGAACCCAAAACTTCTGATAGAGAAAACAGAGTGATTATCCTCGAAGGCCTTAGTGATGGTGAAAAAATAGGCCACGAAGATATCACAAGAACGATGCATTGAAAAATTCAGAGTAAGGAACATTGCAAAAACATGCCAGATTCTGAAAAACAAAGGTTTTACAAGGAGTGTTGACAACGTCTCATCTGCACCTACCACCATGCCTAACAAAGGTAATGAATCATATAGATTAGAGCCACCACAAAAGTTGATGGATGCATTTCTTGGAGTTTATATTTGACAAACATTTTGAGTACCCTCCTAGAAAGACAAAATGAACACAGCTTCCAAGATTGTGACAAGAATCGGAAGCTAAATTTTCATGTTGTAGATTGAACAAGATCCATATCCCGTGTGATTCCATGGATAGGGCCATGAACTGTTGTAAGGTGTGACAGGAAATAAATGTTTTTCACTTCCAATACTATAAGAGTTGTGGTGCTACTTAAAAAAAAATCCAAAGAAGACAATGAGATGACACCAGTCCTACTTGAAACTCCAATGAGGAGAATACACTAAAACATTTGTGAATTACTAACATTCGGAAACGATAAAAATAGTGCTGCAAACTGTTACATCACTTGCTACTTGTGCTGACATTGTGAGGTGAGATTAATCAAACCCTTGAGTTTACCTAATCTGATTCTAGTACCAAAAGAGTCATTTTCGGTAACTTCCATGGACATCACGGAAAGTTTATTGATCACACTTGAATAATTTGATTCAATTTTGTGTTGCTTGATGTTAACTGGAAAATGGTTCAATTTGTATTTATGAAGATACTCATTACTGCAAATTAACTAGTATGTCTATTTAACAGAAATGACCTTAGACTACATGGAATCCCCTCCGCCATCACTAAGTATTTTTAGAGGATATTACTAGCCAGTTTGGTAAGATATGATGATTTGGTATGGCAGTGCAACTAAATGAGCGATAAGCTTCCATACCTAGATCAATGGGTAACATGAAACATCAAATGAGATGCTGAAGATAAGTATATAGGTCGCGTGTAAGCCACATTCAATTGACCATTGTCATTGTAGACAAATCCAAAACCTACAAATATTCCTCACACCAATGAGGAAATACAGGGTTGTCTCCTTTGCTAATTCGTATTTTTCAAAATGAATTCTTAGCTCTCTAAAATAATCGACAAAAGCTTTTATTATGGCATCAAAGGGTAGGTCATAGGTGGTCTAGTTTGAATATTTGTAAGGAAATGCTTTGTTACTCTCAAAAATTGTGTTTGTATATGTAGAGGGTTTTCAAATAGTCACTCATAACGTAGTATCAGCTGCTTTTGGTGACTCCACTTGACATAACCTCAAGTCCATGCCATTTCATTTCACTTTATTCACAATGATTTTCATGAAAGCTAAGTAAAAGCAGAAGCACTATTCATTGTGGATGTTGCCTCTTCCACAAATCAGATGGCCAATCAGGTGATAATAGCGTTGGTCTATTGAACCCTTCTCTTTGTCAGTCTCATTTGCATGAATTTTGGTGTGATAATTAAGAGGTGCATATGGGAAGCCGTGATGAACTTTGTATATTTATTATCCATCTTATCCAAGACATAACCAACATCAAAGAGCTTTAGAAATAGTGCACATGAGAAGATACATTCACCGAGAGCAAGAAGCAACACCTTCCGAAACTTAGAAACTCGCTTGCACTCTTGCTGTGAGATGATCATTAAATCACGATGTGAAATTACAATATAACTTCAACAACAATTATTTCATCAAAAAGTGGAAGACTTTTTGACTTGGGATCTTTTTCTAAAGGTCTTAAGGCCAGATTTTAAGGGTCCCAAGGCTGAATTAATTCTAGTTCAAAACGACATCAACAGAAACATCTACAATTCATTAACGAATTCAATGATCAACAAACCAAAACTTCAATGTTCATCATGGGGGATATTTTAAAACAAAGATTCCTCTTCTCTTGTGGAGATTGAAATTGTAAATCATGGAGACCAAAACGAGTGCTCAAGGTGTGGGAAACCATGTCATCTCTTGCATGAGTGTTTGAAGTGGAAGAAGAATGTTAAGAGAGGATGAAATAGAAAAAAGGTAAATAATAGAAAAGGGCAGTAGTAGACGAGGAAAAAGATATTAATCCAGTTAAAAAACTATTCACTGATGTTTCATCTCAACACCATAAACAAGGATCCCTAGTATCAAAATGTTGGACAAGGAAGACAAGGACAAGAAAGGAGTTATATCTTTAAGGTTGCAACCGTGGGTTGCAAAATTTGTTAAATGGTATTGTGCTACTAGATGGAGGAACTTCTGAAAGTGTGATAATGAAAAAATGGATGCAAAGTTGAATATTTAATCTAAAATGGGAAATGTTATGTTGAAAGGCTAAAGAAATAGTGTAGATTCTCTTTATTTGCACACAATTTGACATTACATTGAACTCGATCAAAAAAAGGTTTTAAGCAAATTGCAATGACCAAACAATAAATGAATTCTTCATTAGAACTCTTATATGAAAAAAACTGCATTCATAATGTGGTATTTGTGGTTATTTCAACAATGATAGTGGTAAGCATAAATGCTTCAATCTAGCAATTCAAAATACAATAGTGGTTATAAGAAGGAGTAGAAGAGGAAGGTGTAAGGATGATTTGCAATCGTTGTTGCCTCATGCAAATTGTTTTGAAAAGAGCCAAAGAGCATCTATCAAACAATGCGGAATTGTTAGATTCCCATGACGAGGTAGAGGAAATTACCAAGATTTGAGTAGTGGAAGCGACATAAATACTCTTATGGCACTTGAATTTTGAAGAATTTGTGACCATTGACGAGGATATTTCACAAATCAAGGAGGATTTTGAAGGAAATTCCTGCAAGACTTACCTCATAAAAATCATCTGAAGTGTGGCTGAGGAGACTTAAATGTGTGAGAACAAAATGATAGACCTGTAGAATTTGTTGAAATTTATTCTTTTATTTCTTTTACAAGGATTCATTAGGCTTGCCATGTCACAATATGGAGAATTTGAAGCCTTAGTATAAAAGTAGACTGGAAATGGATGCATATTATGGTCTACGAGGAAGGAGAAGACACTTTCGTTAACAAATGTTGTTTGTTGTAATCGTGAGATGAAAAGTTATGACCAACTCTAAAGAGTGAGGATTTCCACCAAATTTGAACCAAACTTGGACTAGCATAAGAATTGTTACTTGATAAGGACATGAAGAAGACAGTAGTTTCACCCAATATGGGCAGTCTAAGTTCAACGTCATTTTTTATGCAGTAGGAAAATTGTGTTAATATAAATTTAGTTCATGAAAATTTTGTTTTTGATATACCTTGACAAATATGCTTTTTTCTTTTTGGAAGAAATCCTACAATGCCATTATGCACTGGAAGAGCATGTTGAACATCTCATAAACGTCCTTTTGAATTTTGAGGGATATCAATCTTTGAAAAAACTCAAAGTGGGAGTATGTTACTGTTTTGGTATTCAGTTTTTGCAATGTGTTATCTTAAGAAACATCTTAAGATTGACCCCGATGAAGAAAAGGCCGTTCTTGTTTGGAAAATTCCTACTTCCCTTTAGAATGTCATTACATGTCTTGACTTTTATAACTATCACCAATTGTTTGTACAAGATAATGCTTGAATGTTCGAGCTTCCATCTCATTTCACTCAAAATACAATGGTGGAGCTGGTAACTCACAACTAAGAAAAATTTGTAGCATCTTTAAGAAACAGTTTTACCTCAACACTAGCTTTATAAATGGCAGATCCAATTGTGAATGACATATCGGCTACTTGTATTGTGATCAAGTAATTGGAGTCTTATTTTATAAAGACGATGGTGCAAAGAAATACTTGACGTATACATAAATGATTCTAGGGGGTTTGTATGGTTCTTGCAAGACATACAAGCAATTATACGTACAATAAAAAAATGGAGGAGTTGTAAAGAATGCCCATGTTCCATCACATTAAGATATCACATGAATATATTCTTTTCACTTTTACATAATGGGAAAATGGACCTTCTTCCATGCAACTTTGATCACCACATGAAGAATTTTTTTTTGCAAAAACAAAATTGATAAACCTTTTCAGCTGTTGAGCAGATTGATGGTAAAAAC
This sequence comes from Penium margaritaceum, assembly GCA_023375785.1. NCBI lineage: Eukaryota > Viridiplantae > Streptophyta > Zygnematophyceae > Desmidiales > Peniaceae > Penium > Penium margaritaceum. The sequence continues at coordinate 33,613 of SZWC01018741.1, read as the reverse complement.
AACGTGTTTCTCATCAACATGGCTCTTAGATTTCAAGACTGTCTCGAAAGGGCTATGAGCAGTTTGGTAGATAGGAGAGATAAATGTGTGGTTTGAAGGATGTTTTGTTTAAAGTGATTAAGTTGCAAAGTCATTGTAGAACACAATGAAAAAGAACAATGTATTTTTTTCAAGGACAAGATTTATAAACAACTTATAAATTCCTTTCGGTAGGTAAGGATGCAAGATAAAACCAGAAACTACTTCAAAGTCTGCAGTATGTATGAATTCTATAATGAAACTAAACCCAAAGACCCAAAGTTTGCTTCAATCTACCAGTTGCCAAATAAACATTAGAAAATTTCATGGAATTTGTGAGGGATCTTATCTTTACACGAAAGGGATTTCATGGAATAATTGTAGTGTTTGTGTTGTTTTTACAGATGTCATAGCTCATCTCAATGAAAATTGCAGTCATTGCTAGGGGAACACCATGATTGTTCTTTACTCTTGACATATGACAACACAATGGCACCTCCTCCATTAGCAATGTAAGGGAAAGAAGGTATACAAGATGATAATAATGAAAGTTGATGACCCTTGGAAAAGTCAAGTTGAGATGTTGACCTGATTTTATCCTTAGACTGACTAGGAAATAAATTCTAATAATCAATTTCTCGATCAACGTCTGCAAACTTTGTGTATTCCACATGAAATTTAACTCTTATTCAATTCACACCACATGAAATCAAGTGTAATTCTACCTAATCATTTCTTTCCTTGTATTCATGCTTAAAATTACTATATAAAGAGATAGATTTTAATGAAAAAATGTCAAAACAACTCTTCATGTGAGCTTCAAAATTAGCACTTTGTTCCCTTTTCATCACAGCTTAGTGTTTGTGGGACTTTCCATGATTTAAGTACAATAACCATTTCATCCACATTTCATACATGAAAGATAATGATTCATTCTTTGTAAGTCTTATGATTAAATTGATCATTCACGTATTTAATGAATTAAATTGTTATTTTTTGGTTTTTCTTGATCGAAATATTCATTCTTTCATGTTCCAGAACACGTTACTACACGTTGAATCAGATTTGCACAGATATTGTAGAATATAAGTAAAAAATATTGATGAATTACTTGTAAATAACTTGTTGTTAAGAAATGAATTTCGTGAAATAAACTATATTTATTTCATTCTCTTAGTTACATTGGTGAATGGATTAGTATTTATTTGAATAGGTTTTGTTTTTCAATCTATGGTCAAAGTTCAATTTCTACCTACATAGAGAATAAAAAATATTCCTTTGGTCAGTTAGTATCATCAAATTCCATATGTTTATGTGGTTAAAGTGCTGTTAAGATGATTTCAACAACTTCATTACGTGTAATTAAAATTTTCAAATTTCCATTTATAACAAATGAAGAATTTTAATTGATGATTTTTCGATTGTCCAGCAAATTTTTGTACATTTTTAAAAATTTTAAACGGCTTTCCTTCTTTGTTATTGAAATCAAAGAAATGAAATAAAAAATGAATGTTTTTTACTTATAAATTCTCTATTTTGAAAGATGCTTGAGCTATTTTTGCAAATTTATAATAGATAATTCAAGAAAAATCATTTCTTGAAAAATAAATGAAGAAGTCGCACGGGTTTAATGATGGTTTTTCAATTTAATTTTTGATTACTTGATCACGGATTGAGGAACATTTTGTTTACCTAGATCATTATTTGAAACCTCCTATGTTTTAGCTGTTCTTGTGTTTATTACTCATATTGATCGCGTTAATGTATAGATTTAATGATTTTTCGGCATTTAACCGAGACTGTTTATCATCATAAGAGATGTTTTTCTTTCTCTCCTAAACAGTTGACAAGAAATTATCATGTGAATTACTTTGATGACGATTGAACGTCTGTTTTGTGTTTGGTGGGCTGGAGGTTTGACGTTTGAATTGTGTTAACTTGTTCTTGGAATAGTAATGAACTTATTCATTTTTCTTACTTTTGAAAATGCTTTGTTGATGTTTTACTGAAAGGTTTTACATTCATGATTTAAGTAAATCATCCATCAATGTAGTTGGCGATTTTAGTTGACGCATCGCACTTGCAATTGATGTGATATGTTGAGCATGAAAGGGGATGTGTGGTAGCATTGCAGATGAATGCATCGCGATGGAGGAAATGGATTGTTTAGTACTGTGATTTCTAAACTACAAAAGGGACATCAGCCGCCGTCAATAGCGTTTGCACCGTGAGCTAGGCAGGATTTCAACGATCGTCAAAATAGTTCCATCGATCATCTGTTCACCTAACGTCAAAACCAAGGAGCGATCGTGATTTTCGACTTTCGAGACTTGTTTTTGCTTGCGATGCCATGCTTCACGTCAATCGTTCTCGATCATGAATGTTGGATCGTAGAGCGATGTGCAGGAAGCTGAGCTTGAAAATATTGATACAATCGACGTTCCGATCATGCCATTGCGAGACACTGTCGCACAGGATGTTCTCTTATCACCACTATTTTGATTAAGTTTCATGACTTACGTGCCACGAGCTTACATATGTCCTGCTCGGAAAGCCTTGCATGAAGAAAACTCTCAATATTCGTGCCGATTAGTCTATTTATGAGCGCTAGATCGAGACAGCTGTCTCGTTGCTGCGAGGTTTGGTTCTGGTTTCGACGTAAGCAATCGAATGTACGAAAAAGACGTCAATTCGATGGAATGGCGAGCCAAGGTTTCATCGCGATATCTACATCACAGTTTCATCCTCAATGCATCTGAACAACCCCTAATAAGTCAATCGGTAAGCAATCAAATGCCGGCAGCTGCCGTGCGGTGCTTTTTGCGACCGCTCGTCATGCTTGAGACCTGTTTCGATTCACCGCATAGGATTGCGAATCGCAGTCCTACGCCGATTCACCGCTTCGCCCCCATACTGCCCCCTGAAGTGCCACTTCATCCTTCAACTAAATGTTTGTATTTCACCTATCGGGCGTTGACTCGTGTTGTTTCTACTTCGCTCACTGAAAATCTCTCGAATGGTCAAAGAAAACTACTTTCGGGTAAACGTCCTTGAGACATTTCGGGTTGTACTTGTCATTAAGGTTCGAACACCTCCCAGGCACCGGGGTAGCGGGGTCTTGGAGATTCCGTTTTAATCAAGTGCGTGTTTTGTCTCCTGAAAAGTTTCGCATTTACAAAAAACAGTTGCCGGATTAGTCAAAAGTTACCGGATATGCAGGGGAAATACTAAGAGTCAACGGTGGATGGGCCATTTTCACATGTCGACCATCGCGTCGAGTAAAACCTCCCTTACAATGAAAAGTCAATCTTGGATGACCGTGGTTTTGAACCACTGACCGCTCGATTGGCAGCAATCTGATTGCCAGGAAGGCGCGGAACTTGGATGACGGCTGGCAAGGTAGCGAACAGGTAACGTATGGGTTGAGAATTCCAGAGCGGACAAGATGATCTTATGATCGATGTTCTCAACCAGTGAAGTCCTCGATGGGGGTAGCTAACGGTGAAAAAGATTGCGCGGGGGGTGTTAGTTTTTCGGACTTCGATGGGGGTAGTTAAAACTGCTAGTGCGGACGCGAAGTTGACGTTCGAATCTAAGGACTAGGTCCCCCCATTCCGGTCTTAGTGACTGAAAGTGCTGCCGAACGCCACAACGAACGACTCTACACTGAAATGTCGTAAACAGTCCTCGTACAGGACGAAGTTCCTTTCAGGTACAGGCAAAACATACGGAAGCTCATGTAGACCACCTAGACCACCTAGACCACGGGACATACGGAAGCTCAGGTACAGAGCAATCATTGCCATAACTGATAAAACAAGACAACAATTCGAGATATTCAAATTTTCAAACAGAAAAAAGTAAATACAATTTCAAATATAAACAAGCATAAAAAGATATTTAAGAACTATTTGATGTGATGTGAAATATGAAAAATGTGTAAATATGCAAACATAATCTTTCAAAGCATGAGAAACCGGAAGAAATCAAATGAAAATCACCATTCCATGCTGAAAATCTTCTCTCATAAATTTATTCATTTACTTATGTATTCATATGCACATTAATAAGAAACAAAAATGTTAATATAAATTCTAGTGAAAATGAAGCTCTTTATCCTTTCTAGCATTTCCTAATATCTTCACATGTATGAATATCCAACTTTACGCCTTAATTAGTATTGAAAATAACTGTATCATCCGCATGTAATCTTGTCTTTACAATTTCTTCAAGGTCAAAAACAATGACCTCATTTTCAAACATTCGAATATGTATATGATAATCAAAATTTTTGCACGTATTTATGTTGTCAAATTGATAAATATACATACCTTTCTATCAATATATATCCTTTTTCTTTAAAATTTTATGTATTTATATCCACATACATCATAATATGTATATACTGATCTAAACATTAATATATATCTCTATAAAAATATATTTACCAATTTCTACATATCTATATATATATTTCTCTTCATCTATATCAACATCCACATCTATATAAATGTTGATAACGATATGAAAACATACATCAACATATTTATCTACATTTATATCTAAAATTATGTATATTTTGAAATAAAGATGTATATCTATAGCTATATCTTTATCTCTATATATATCTATATCTATATATATCTATATCTATATCTATATCTATATCTATCTCTATATCTATATCTATATCTACATCTACATCTACATCTATATCTATATCTATATCTATATCTATATCTATATCTATATCTATATCTATATCTATATCTATATCTATACGTATATCTATATCTATATATATATCTATATCTATATCTATCTCTATATCTATATCTATATCTACATTTATATC
>SZWC01018740.1:24722-43824 GCA_023375785.1 Penium margaritaceum | reverse complement strand
GGAGGGCATGATAGAGGGGGGGGGCAGGCGATGAGAGAGGGGTTGGGCGGGCAACGAGGGCGGGGGAGGGCTAGTAAGGAGGAAGAGCGGAGGGCGGGCGACGAGAGAGGGGGAGGGCAGGTGACATGGAGGGGTGGAGATGGGCGATGTGGAGGAGAGGCGGGTGGGCAATGAGGGAGGGGGAGGGCGGGTGATGAGGAGCGTGGGAGGGCGGGTGACAAGGGAGGGGATGGGCAAGATAGAGGGGGGGGAGAGCGGACGGCAGGAGAGGGGGAAGGCGGGTGATGAGGAGCAGATGAGGGCGGCCGACAAGGGTGGGTGACGATGGACAAGGAGGGCTGGCGACAAAGAGGGGGAGGGCGGGATAGAGGAGGGGGGGAGGGCGGGCAATGGACGTGATGAGGAGAGGAGGAGGGTGGGCAATGAGGGAGGGGGAGGGCAGGTTACGAGGAGGGGTGGGCGGGCAACGAGGGAGAGGAGGGGCTGAACTATGTTAAATGTTTTGGGGGAGCATGACACATTCGAACTATGGCGTGAATGGGATGGAGGGAGGGATGGCGGGCGATGGGAGAGGGGGGGAGTGACGAGCAAGGGGATGGCGGGTGCCGAAGAGCGGTAGGGCGGGATGGAGGAGGGAGGGTGGATGCACATGCGCACATGCACTGTGCCTATGCATATGCATGTGCACATGCGTATGAATTTGCATATGCATGTGCATAGCCGTATACATAGACATTGTGCCTATGCATACGCATGTGCACATGCTTATGCATTTGCATATGCATATGCACACCCGTATGCATAGGCATTGTGCTTATGCATATGCGCATGCACAATGCATATGCCTAGGTACTGTTCATATGCATTGTGCATATGCATATGCATATGCATATGCCTAGGCACTGTTTATATGCATATGCTCAAGGAAATGGCTATGCATATGCATATGTATATGCACGGTGCATAGGCACTATGCATATACAAATAATAATTTACATGCATAAGCATGTGCATGGGCACTATTCATATGCATATGCATAAGCATAGGCACAATGCATGTACATATGCATGTGTGCAATTGCATATGCATATGCGTACGCATATGGATGTGCGTTTGCAGATGCCCTGTGCATGTGCATATGCATATGCATAGTGCACGGAAATTTGCATGTGCTCCATGGTGATTTAGTACATTGAATGTGCTCCATGCACATGCACATACATCTGGGTGTGTGTTGCTTGCAGATTTAGAAAGAACAACATGCACATGCATGTTTTTCTGCAAGGGAAGTTTTTTCTGGCCCACTGGGGTTGGGTGAACTATGCAAATTTGTTTGGGGGAGCATGACACATTCGAACTATGACGTGAATGGGAGGGAGGGAGGGAGGGAGAGCAGGCAATGGGAAAGAGGGTGGGTGACGAGCAAGGGGATGGCGGGTGTCATGGAAGGGTAGGGCGGGATAGAGGAGGGAGGGTGGACGCACATACGCACACGCACGGTGCCTATGCATATACATGTGCACATGCGTATGCATTTGCATATGCACTTGCACAGCCGTATCCATAGGCACTTTGCCTATGCATACGCATGTGCACGTGCTTATGCATTTGCATATGCACATGCAGAGCCGCATGCATAGACACTGTGCCCATGCATATGCATAGGCAATGTGCCTATGCATATGCATATGCACAATGCATATGCCTAGGCACTCTACATATGCATTGTGCATATGCACATGCAAAAAATTCACATGCATATGCATGTGCACATGCATATGCATATGCATTGTGCATACATATGCACATGCATATGCATAGTGCCTAGGCGTATGCACAATGCATATGCATAGTGCCTAGGCGTATGCGCAATGCATATGCATTGTGCATATGCATTATGCATATGCATAGTGCCTAGGCATATGAATTGAGCCGTATGCATAGGCACTGTGCCTATGCATATGCATGTACATGTGCATGTGTGTGTGCATATGCATGTGCATACCCTTATGCATAGGCGCTGTGCCTATGCATGTCCACAAGCACAATGCATATGCCTAGGCAGTGTGCACATGCATGTGCACATGCACATGCACATGCATCGTATGCACATGCATGTGCATATGCACATGAAAATGCACATGCACATGCCTATGCATATGCATTGTGCATGCATATGCACAATGACTATGCATATGTGCCTAGGCATGTGCACAATGCATATGCATTGTGCATGAATATGCACAATGCATATGCATATATGCCTAGGCGTATGCACAATGCATATGCATTGTGCATGCATATGCACAATGCATATGCATTGTGCTTAGGCATATGCATGTGCATGTGCAAACATATGCACATGCATATGCACATGCATATGCACATGCACATGCACATGCATGTGCATATGCACATGCATATGCATACGGATTTGGGTGTGTGTTGCTTGCATTTTTAGAATAAACAACATGCCAAGTCTTGTTTTTCACGAGGGCATTTTGTTTTGGCCCATTGGGGCCGGTTGAACCATGCTGAATTTCCTTGGGGGAGCATAGCACGTTTGAACGATGATGTGAATGCGTAAGTGCTGGCACACGCAGTGGTCATGTGTATATGCATATGTATATGCATATGCATGTATGCATAGGCATAGGCACATGTACAGTTCCTATGCATATGCATAAGCATAGGCACAATCTAAATGAATTATTTTGGGGGAGCATGACACTGTGAATCAAGTGGATTGTGCAATTGAAGCGTCCGCCATGAGCGACGTTAAGGAGGGTGCAGAAAGGGTTCATGCACATATGAATGGCTTGGACAACGTGTTCCAAGGGAGTGATCCTGAATGCAAGGAGATGGGGGATGGAGGACAAGGAGAGCTTGATAATGCAAACAAGAGTGACAAGGTGGGGGGCTTTACAATTGCCAATGATACTTAAATGACGGAGGATGTGAGAGAGGGTGAAGGGAATGGGGTCGTGAGTCAGGACCATGGAGTGGGGGATCATGGCACCCGAACTGTGTCGGTTGGAGGACGTGGCACACCTTGTATCTTTGTCGCCAGGAGTTGCATCAACCTCATCTGCTCTCGTCCCAATTTCCTTGGGCTGCAATGTAGTACATACTGCATGGACTGCGTCAAGGGTACAGGTGCGGCATGGAAGTCCTGAAAGACGTAGTAGAGAAGAGTGTGAGAACGCACTAGGGGATACGTACACCACGAATGCGGAGGCACAAGACGTGTACTTTGGGGTCGCAACAAAGTATTCATGGCATACAAAGATGGATAGGTAAGACTTGTTATAGGTACATGCATATGCACATGCCCTATTTATATGCACATGCATGTGCATGTTCATATGCATGTGCTTATGCCTATGCATAAGCATGTGCACATGCATAAGCATACGCAAAGGCATATGCACATGCACATGCACATGCATATGCACATGCATATGCACATGCACATGCATATCCACATGCATATGCATATGCTAATGCACATGCATATGCACATGCATATGCCTATGTACATGCATATGCATATGCACATGCAAATGCATATGCATATGCACATGCATATGCGTATGTACATGCACATGCCCTCTTCATATGCACAAGCACATGCACATGCACATACATGTATATATGCACATGGATATGCATATGCATATGCACATGCCCTGTTTACATGCACATGCATATGCATATGCACATGCACATGCATATGCACATGCACTGTTTATATGCACATGCACATAAACATGCACATGCACATGCACATGAACATGCATGTACATGTGCATGTGCACATGAATATGCACATGCATATGCCTATGCACATGCACATGCCCTCTTCATGTGCACAAGCACGTGGACACGCACGTGCATGTTCATATGCACATGCATATGCACATGCCCTATTTATATGCACATGCACATGCACATGCATGTGCACATGCACATGTACATGCATATGGACGTGCACATGCCCTGTTTATATGCACATGCACATGCATGTGCATATGCACATGCCCTATTTATATGCACATGCATGTGCATATGCACATGCACCTGCATGGGCATATGCACATGCACATGCACATGCACATGCAGAAGCATTTGCCATAATAGTGTGATAATATTGTATGTTACTAAAATTTTTTGACGATGCAGGTCAAACACGTAGGCATTCACCGCGAAGTGCAAGAACACAAATGAGAAGAACAAGTGTCCATTCAAAGTCCGTGTACGACTACGCACAAAGACGCAACTTTGGGAGGTGGTGGAGATCAACACGAAGCATATGTGTGCGGCAACAACATCAAGAGGACACCCGTCCCGACATGTGAAGTACATGGCCTCGCTCATAGGCGGCATCGTGCATGCTGATATCAAGACGCTGATCACCGCACTTTGACGTGTTGCCGAGGCAATGATGGGAGGCAGAACAAAGATCCCATACGGCACAATGCAACGTGCGAGTAAACAACTTCTCAGGAAGTTCTTGGGCGATCCGGACAAAGCATGGGCACTTTTCAAGCCATTCATAGATGATGCAAGTTACTTTACCAACCCTCACATGTGCATGTGCATGTGACTGTGCATGTCCATACACATGCGTAGATGCATGTGCATGCGCATGTGCATATGCGTATGCGTATGATGCAAATGCAGATGCATGTGCATATGCATGTGCACGTGCATGTGCACATGCATGTGCACATGCACAGGTATATACGCACATACATGTGCATGTGCATGTGCATGTGCATGTGCATGTGCGCGTGCATATGCATATGCATATGCACATACACATGCATCTGCATGTGCATATGCATATGCATGTGCATATGCACATGCATATGCATAATCATACGCATGAGCATGTGCTCATACAGACACATGCATATGCATGTGCATAAGCATGTGCATACGTATATGCATATGCACGTGATTGTGCGTGGAGATACTACTTTTGGTATGGATGTGCACATATGTGGTCTCTTCTACTGTTTTGTTTATTTGTAGGTGATTCGCCAGGATCCAAAGGCGGTGGGTGATGCAACGAGTGTACAAGGGCGCTTTCATCGTACATTCATCATTCTTGGTGCGGCGAGGAAGGTGTTGGATTATGGGCGACTCTTTGTTGCTGTGGATGGGACTTTCATGAAGGGAAGTGATGAGGGCGTATTGTTGATGGCAACCACCTTAGATGCCAACAACCACATCATTCCACTCATGATGGCATTCGTGCCAAGTGAGGATAGGGAAAATTGGATGTGGTCTGCACAAAAGTTGGGAGAACATTTTGGCATTTTGCGCAACCAGACAGTGGTCATTGGGTCTGACAGGCACGCAGGCATCATTCATGCTATGCGAAATGACCTACGAAAGGCGTACCATGCACACTGTACATGGCACATCGGTGAGAACGCCAAGGAACAGTATGGTGTTGGAGCACAAAGAGTGTTTTGGAAGCTAGTGTATGCACAGAAAATCGAGGAGTGGGAACGAGCAGCAAAAGAGATGGAAGCCGTCAATGTGGAGGCACTTGAGTATGTGCTTGGACGTGGCCATTGAGCACATGAGGGACTGGCTCCACATCATTGGAGCGCTCTACACTTTCCACTCCCTTCGAACGGTCATGTCACGTCCAACATTGTGGAGAGTATGAACTCTATACCCAGGGTTGTACGCACCCTCTCTCCTTTCCATTGCTTCATAGGGGTATGGGAGTATTGGCAATGTTTGATAGTGGAGTGTTGGCGGGAGGCAGAGGCTTACAACGGGGAGCTTTCCCCAAAGGCACGAGAGATGTACAACAAACGCTTGGAGTTTGAATCTGGATACATGCTAAAGAACGAGGTGGCACCAGGTTGTCGTGCGGTGGTCACAGGGAAAAAACTTGGTTCCAAGCCGCGTATCCTGGATTTTGAAGAAATGTCGTATTCTTGCAGCTTGTATTAGAAGCATCTTTTTCCATGCGTGTATGTAGTAACATACCTCATACACGTGAATGGGAAGAAGGTCACCGATGTGTGCCACCTGGTATACCTCACATGCACACATGCACACACACACACACACACACACACACACACACACACACACACACACACACACACACACACACACTCACCCACCTACACGTGCTATCACAACACGTGATAGAGGAGAAAGGATATCCTTCATGCCTAGCTCTGTAATAGCAAAGGAGAAATCGTAAATGGTATCAGATCACCTACGTATGATGACACCTTAAGGGCATGAATCTATCAACTGCATGAGCAGGGTGCTCATAAGAAACCCGCAAACATCATCAAAATTGTCAAACATGCCATGAAACAAGCATAAGAGAAAAGAAGTATGTCAAGCACATGAAGAAGAGGAAAAAAAGCGGCAGATAGTTTCATTTCTAACATGGTAACACTAGAATAACGAGTACAAACTGTTTCCACTTTCCCACAAATGTTCTTGTTTTTCCAAAACATAATGTTGCAATTCCAGGCACATAAGAATGTGTAAAATAACCTCATTTTTTTAATTGATACCACTATTTGGTACTTGTTCCTTCTAATTCAGGCGAATAGCATGCACTTGGTATGAGAGCCACCTTTTGCTCAAGGGGCATTTTTTTTTACGTATTTTTTCTTCGCTCCCATTAAAAATCGTGCATCTTTTCCTTTGGTCCGTGCTCAAGGTCATCCACGCACTTGAAAGATAGGTCCTCAATTTGAGGACCCGTTGAGCAAGAAAGACACAAAGAATCATTATCTAGCATGGTTTTAATCATCGTGATATTTGATGTGTAATGCAAAAAAAAGTTTTCCTACCATGACACACGCTCTCGCTTACATGTAAGCAAAGACCATAATGTTATGAAGGAAAAACAAGTACCGCAATGAGGAGTATGCAAAGAATCTAGTGCCAACGAAGAGATAGTTGCCACCGTACCTATAGTAAGGGTCGGCCTCTCAAGCCCATCCAAGCTAGAGTTCTTTGACGCATAACTAAAGGATGGGCCATTTGAATTTCCTCCAACACTCATCACTCATCACCAATGCCACTATTGTGTTAAACTTCGAGATGTGTCATGGTTATTTTGTCATTGTATTTCAAGAGATGTTATTCAATTGGTGTTTCAATGTGTTTCAATCCACATGGGAATGGTGGAGGAGTGGTCATTAACATTGGTGTAACAGATTTGAATTCCCATTAGCAATGATGGAAGTGTGAAAAGATTGTATTACTCTTGGAAGAGAGTCATGAGGTCGTTCATCAAGCAGTTTATTGTGAGTGAAGCTAAGAATAACACTCGTGGTAAGTTGCTACGGGTTTGCCATCCTAATGGCAAAAGAGACTTCAGTTTTTTAATATTCTAAGATTATTCCCATTTTGGTCAGATAAGGAAGTTAGAAATTTGGAAACAAGGAAATCTACGTTTTGTTGGCATTTCTCCTTGTTCCTATCTTACTAAAAACTTGACCAACCACTTGCATGCTTTCTTGTAACAATGGGGTATTTGTGCTGGAGGCAAAGGACATGGGTTATGAGGAGGAATAGTATCATCCTATCTTGAAGGCAAACATGAATGGAATGAAGGGGCTTGAGGTGAGTCTTTTACATTGTAATACAAGCCTCAATACGTTCAGCATAGATTGTATTCAAAGGTGTGCCTTTCTGTTCACATGCAAAAATTACATAGCAAATGAGATGGAAGGCATGATTGAAATTTGGTACACGCCCCGTCCCTTCTCCATTTACGTAAGGAAGCTTTGTGTAACAACTATTTATCGGTTGTATTCAAGGAAGGAGTAAAATGTGCTCTTTGTTTGTGTTTTTCTCCAAAATCACAACTTTTTGATGTTAAGTGTGATGTGTACATCATCTTACAAATGCTCAACGACAAGTACTATCCCTTTTGTACGTGGTCAAAGGAAGATATTCATAGAAAAATACATGCAAAAACAAATTATACAAATAGTTTAAAATTAAATCAGAGTTCTTGCATTTAATAAACGTGGTGTACCTTAAGAAACAAATTGTTCAAAGAAAGGGAATGTCTTTGGCGTTCATGTAAGATGTGGAGTTTACAATGGTAAATTTGTACCTTCTTGCACAAGAATATGAAATCTTCCAAAAACTATGTGGTGCTTGATTTTTAACAGAAAAGGCCTTGAATAGGTTTTACATTACATTATAGGTGGAACACAACTGTTTTGCACTTAGTATGGTAAGCATGAGTTTTGCATGCTCCCTTTCTCGTTCTTGATACTAATGAAAAAATTGAGGCCATATTTAAGTGATTTATTGTTGTTGTAACTTAACTTCATCTTGTTCTTTAAGAGGTTGGCGGAGGAGCATGAGAAGAAAATAAAGAAGGTTCTTGAAAATCTCAAGAAGGAAAGTTTCCTTATGAAGCACTGTATGGATTATTTTATGATACAGAACGTTAAAACTTCATACAAACAAGTCATTTGATGAAGATATTGCCATGGAATCATGCAAGGTGCATGCTATGCAAGAGTGGGCAAAGCTTCATAATGTTCAAACTACGTAGGTGCTTGTTTATTTTTAGAACTGGTACCACAAGGTTTTCCTTGGTAGATTGTGAGCAAGTGGTTTCAATTCAACGTGAAAGGATCACAAGTGGATGTCATAGTTTAGAAAACAAGAATCTTGTAAGGTTTCCCAAAAGGGATGTAAAATTTGTTGTATTAATGCACTAGGGAAAACATAGTGGTCATTTTGGGATTGCAACAAATGCAGCGGACATGGCCATTGGCGGTATTGTTTTGTGGGATTTTTCAAATAATATGCAGCTAATTAGCAACTACTCGCACAATTTGCACAAAGAAAACATAAACTATACCATTGATGTCAAGGTGATGTAGCCTTCAAGAACTCGAATAGCTACATTAAGACAGACAAAGGTACGCTATATGAAAACTACCATGCACTGAATCACTTCAAAATGTAGCTACATCGGATTTGACCACAAGCATGTTGGGTGAAGCAACTCAAGTTTCATGTAAACAAGAAGATTTGTGTACCTAACGATTCATTTTAATCCAGGAAATGCATTCTCTTTTTTAGTGGATCTTGTGATGAATTTTTTGTCTCTCACCATGGACATGGATGCCTTCCATGGGAAGTTCTTCACTTTGGGATACTTGTATCCCTATGTGAAGAACTTCCTAAGGAAGGCCCTAGGTGTATAGGGAGTATGATATTTAGCAATATTCTTTTCGGGATTTTCATTGGTTACAATTTGGCACGTAGCATGTTGTGGTTCCTAAGGTGCCAATGCTTTGGAACCTCATTCAAATAAGTGCCATGACATTTGCCGAAACTGTCCATATCATCCGACAGGACATTTAAGATGTTGGCTTGCTTCCCTTTTTGGCCCATTATTGTTTCACAGGTGGCTCAATTTTTCTTTATTTGTCGAGTATGGAAAGGCCACAGGGTGTGAAGGACAAAGATTCAGGTCTCTTCTAATCCTTGCCCATCACCAAGAAGTAGTGGATGGACATCTCCACGGAATTCATCACTAGCTTGCCTAAAAATGCTGCAGGTGACAATGCGTCGTTAATGGTGGTGGACCACCTAGGAAAATGGTGCATTGTGCATTGTTTCACTATGACACACGGTATGGTGAGTGCGAAGGGCATGTCTTGGCTCTTTCTAGAGCAGTTATAGCACCTCCATGGTGTGACATGGTCCATAGTGAGTGTGCATTGAATCGCGCTTTATAAGCAGGTATTGGCAGGAGCTCATGCATTGGTATAGCAGCAAAGTGCAGTTATCAACCAGGTTTCATCCACAAAACTGACAAAGAGAGATGTTGGGCGAACAAATGCTACATTAGCTTCTTTGTACGGTGGATGATCTAGAATAGGCATGGGATCAAGGGTTGTTGGTTGTGGATCTAGCGTACAACTTTTCCACGTTGCCTCCACCACTAACGCACCATTTGAGGTTGTGAACGGGACGATGTTTAGCAGACACCTAGCTGGGGCGGGTTTCTACATTCTCACAATAGATTTCCTCTAGTATTTTGATATGCATTGTAGAATATACATTCATAATGTAATGTTAGTGTAAGTATTTGTCCTTGATCATCAATTATAGATTCCCATATGTTGTAAATGAAGAAAGGTCTAGTAATAAATTATGCTTCAGATATGACATCCATGCATTATTTCCATCACAATGTTATGAAGGATGAATTGATGTTGTATGCTTGTTTTCGTCTCAGTCTCCATATGAGGCCTTGCGTATCCAATCTGATTTATATGGAGAGCCTATCTTTGGCGGTTCCCTATGCCGAATGCCGTCGTTTTGGCATGATCGTCAATGAAAAGGCGGCGGCGTGCCACATCGTTGTCTCTCCACCGTTATTGAGGTTTCACGAGAGAGATGATACTCGTTTGTTTAAGAGTCAATGGGGTTACAATCGACAGACGGTAGAAATGTCCACAGAACCACGTGACGTCCTCTTCAGGTTGCTGCTCCGTTAAATACAAGAAAGCTATTCTGATAGCCTTTCCACGGCCATTTTGGCCTTAGTTTGCCTCTGCTTTCCCGCTTTCTAGCGCCTAGAGTAAATCGGGAAAACAGAGGTCTCGTTCCTTTAGATTCTTGCGGTACATTGTTTTTGTTTGTAGCTCGTTTGATATTCTTCAAAACATATCGGAGCTACATTGAAAATCTTGACCACTCCATCTTTATAGTACCTTTCAATTCTAAGAAAATCTCCTCGCCGATGGTAGTAATGTTGAAGTCGTTCGAACAATTATCTCGAACGGTATGAATATGGGATTTACTATACATGCAGATGGGAAACTGAGGTTTGGACAAAAACCTCGAAACCCTTTTGCAACATCGGTACGGCAACCATTTGTTTGACAAACATTTCTTATCGGTCATGCCATGAGTCGCAAAAAATGAAACGCGACAAGTTTTCGCATCCATGATGGCGTCCAAACGTGGACCCGTACCACCATCGCTTCAACTCCTCTTGGACGCATAGTTTTTATCGTCTCTCGCTGACCTCCCGATTCACCCCGTTGCCTTACCATACACATGCTTTAACTATGCACAAATCGTGGCTTTAAGAGGCATACGGCAGACACCAGGAAGAAACTCGCCATGTATCTGACATGCGATTTCATGACGGCATCGATGGAAGGCCGCTCGCCTATACGTCACATGGTGTACATGCGCGGTGCAAACACGGCTCCTCGGACAAGTTTGCCCTAGTATGAATGTAGAGAAATCTTTTTTACAGCCTAGTTTTCTCTTTCTTTCACAACCATGCCAAATTGCCTTACATATACGAATTACTTGCTTTCCTTTACTTTGCTACCCTACATGGTTTCATGGATAAGGAATGAAAACAGAACTTTCATTCTAATTCTAATCATATGGCCAAAGAGTTCTGCATGGTCCACTTATAGCCATGTTGAACATATGTTGTGAGTTGTGTTGAATTATTGTTCAGTAGTTCGCTACATTTGACGACATATGTTCAATATGGATGCATGGAACCAATCATATCTTTGTGTCATATTGGAAGCTGGAATGAAAAAGATTCTGGTTATTTCTAGTGCACGCTCAGAAGCAAGCTAGAAATGAGAAGGTGAAGATGAGTTGGATTTTGAAGAAAGGCGACTCAAGACCCTTCCTTGAAACAAAGGGAATCGAGAAAACTTGGCTAAATCTGCGCGAGAGCTTTTCGTCTGCATCGGAAAAAGCGGAAATGAAGACAGCGGGGAACTATCTGTGCTTCGAAGTCGTTGCCACCATTTCTCGCCACCACGAGAAGTGCACCTCACCAATGCGAGTGAGCAGGTCCTGCCATAGACACCGGCAATGATGATGCAGGTAGACCTTTCGTGTTGAGCTCATACCGTCATGGTATGATGAGTCGCAACCATTGCTTTCGAATGTGCTGTTTCCCATGAAACCTCCCAACGTTGCCTTTCTTTTCGGTTGCAGCCTTCTCGACACGACACTGCCAAACTCCGCTGCATTACAATTCCCATGTGCACGCATCCGCTGTAAGCGCAGACTTCCTCCGCCGAAGAAACCAACCAGAGGCTGGGATCAGGTGTTCTGCAGAAGCAGCGACGGCTTTGACCCCACCGTCCGAGCAACGACGAGCATGTGCGGAGCCACTAACGTTAGTGGGGAGTCGGGGCTCATCCGCGCCTGCAGCGCAGGCTCTTCAGGCGCGTTGGTGCCCCGATCCCTACATGCATCGTTCAACATTGCTGCAGGCAATCCAAACCACGCTCTTCAAAGGTACGTCCTTCGTGATTTTAGGCCCGAAAACGTGCAGGGCAGGGAGGTCAAGGCCCTCGACTCAAGTGCAATGTGTTCTATGTGCACGAAATGACAGAATAGTGCAAACAGCAAAGGTGAATGTGTGGCCTCAGAGTTTCCTCATGACATCGGCATTGATCTGCCGCTTCACCGCGAAACTCTCAGGATGTGATGCCATCCCAAGTCCGATTCATGAAGCGCTGCTAACGTTTTTATCAGCACCGAACAGCCTTCACGCCAAGGCCTTGCGGTGTGGACAATTGGGTGAAAAAAGCAGGAATCGAATGTGTAGCTTCGGGTTTTCCTGACAAGATGCGTGCTTCCCGTGCTACCTTTCCAGGCTTGACGGCACGGGAAAGCCTTGAGTCAAGGCCTGATCGGGACGATCGTACACTTCTGATGAATGTGGCTCCGCGTTTTGTCATTTAATTCGCTCGCAGATCGCCGGCGATCAACAACGAGCACGCTGGCGACCAACTGCAGCCTCTCACACGACAGATAACAGGGCCAGGAAACCCCGCAAGAAAGCGGAAGCTTGCAACCTCTCCGAGGCAGGACGAGGGGAAAAGATGGCACAAAGACAGTGCTGAGGAAGGGCGCCTCTGCATGAAGGTGGAGGTCCCCTGCGACGGCTACACGTGGCTCAAGTACGGGGAGAAACCCATCAACCGAAACAGCGACAGTGTAAGGTGGGTAGGAGAAGAGAGTGAACTTATTGCTTCTTGAACTAGGGCAGCAGGGGACTTGAAGAGTTGCATCATTAGAAGAACTCTGTTTAGCCACTGATAGTGAATCATAGTGTAAAGGCGTGAAGATGCAGCGGCCACATTCGACACAACCAGCTAGAGCTCACTGCCTTGAGTGCCACGGCTTGCGTCAGTCGTGATCCATCGTGTTCTCTCCTTCCCTTGCCCCCAGTCTACAAGGCCGTCTCTCAGACTTCGTGCCATGAACGTGGCTGCAGGTCTTACTACAAGTGCTCGTGGTCCAAGACTCCTGAGACGGCGTCTTCGCCGTGCCCTGCAAAGAAGTACGTTGACTGGCCAAGCACTAGCGCCTCTCCCAGCTACGCAGTTCGGTACATTGGAGCCCACAACCATGCTGCTCAGGGGCACAAGTGCAGTCCTCTGAAGATGGCAGACTCCAAACTTACAGCCACTGACACTGGGCCACAGCAGCAGCAGCCTGAAATGCTTCAGCCGGCGCAGCAGCTGCAGCAGCCAATCCAAGACCTTCATCAGCAGTACCTGCAGCAAAAGCTAGTGAAGCTTCGGGCTGAACACCAGCAGAGCAAACGTACCTTTCTTGATCCTAACCAGCAGCGATTACATCTTGAGATTCCTTCCCAATCACTGCAACAACACGAGGAACAACAGCAAGAGCAGCAAAAGGAGAGGCAGCAGTGGCGCCAGCAGAAAGAACAGCAGAAGCAACAGCGTCAAGGAGGCCAGCAGGACGAGGGGCAGCAGAAGCAGCACCAGGAGCAGCATCAGGTGCAGCAGCAGCAGCAGCGGCAGCAGCAGCAGCAGCATCAGATCTTCTCACATCAGTTAGGTTTGCATAACAAGGAGAGAGAAGGGCAGCAACAGCCGCCCAACCTGCTTGTGATACGGGACAAGAGCCAAGACAAAGAGCTTGAGCAAGTTTCGAGGGAGGAATGTGCACCACAATGCAAACTTGGACACAAACTAGAGTGTACACCACAAACTGGATCTTACGAGGTAGTGCTACGATGCTATGAAGACCTTGATCTGCACGTGCCACAGCAACAACTGCATCAGAACCGAAATCAGGAGCAGCACCACCAGAAGCCGCAGCAGCAGATCAGGCGACCGCATCAGCCAAGTATGATCCACGTGGATCCGGAGTTCCTTGGCACTCAGGAGCTAGGTGGCAACAAGTGTGCTGTAGACAAGCAATGTAGGGTAGGAGATGAGGCAGAACTTTCCCCATCCTCTTGTCCCTCCAATGGTGACAGGCAGTTGCCAGAGTTGACGATAGGCCGTAGTGACAGCACCAGCAGTGCATCCACGGGCGAAGATGTCAGCACAATGGATGCCCTCGCATTGCTGGATCTGATGTTAGAGATGGGGGAGGGGTGTCCTGAACCCTGGGAGAAGAAGTCAGAGCCACTAGTCCAAGGAGCAGGGCTTGGCGACGGGCTCGAAGCAAGCCTGTTGCTGTGGAAACATAGCTTGGAGCACTACAGCATCGCAGCTGGACTTCAGGTTTCGGGTGGCCATGATGGAACACTGGATGCCATTGTGGAGCAGGCCATGCGAGGCTGGCAGAGATAGCCCTCTCGCATTCAAGTAGGCTGCTGCTAGGTAGGGCAGGTTGTGGAGAACCTTCCATGGTGACAAGAGCTGTGCTGTCAGAGCAGTTGAGGGGGATGATGTACCATACTTCCAATCCACTCAGGTGCCCATTCATCAGTCATGTTTGTTCTCTCCTCACCCTACTTCCACCTTTGTGTCAACTGATCCATTTACTTGATCCCTAATGGCTAGCACATAAACAGTGGAAGCCCTCCAGGCTCAATCATCACCCAGGCTTATTGGTGTGCCACGGATACTGCTACCTGTTGTGTGAAAAAGAGAAAAAAAAAAACTTCGGATCCATCTAGAGCATGGATCATGGTCTAGATGAGCACAATCCCTGTATCTGGTCCTCCCAGGACAGGCATGCACTAGCCCCTATTTGACAGTTCTCCTGCACCTATCTTGGAAAGACTAATGATGGATGCACGTTCGGAAGTTGTCCATGCGGTGGATGAAAGCGGAAGCTTCTTACCAATCAGACAAGAACCAAGAAGCTTTAGGCGGACCCCAAGCTTCCCGTCACAAGCCATATGAGGTGGGAAACTACCCATTACACCCAGTTTTGTGGCGTTCTCTCTTGTTGTGTGGCTGGAAAGGGGGTCAACATGATGAAACCAAAGCCTTTCTAATAAAACCTATCAGACAACTATGTCCATGATGCACCCTCGAGAATGCCGGAGACTGACAGGCACCAAAGTAAAACAAAATAGGAAGGGCTCAACATATGTCCGGCCCCTCTCATAATTCAAGGAAGCGCAGCCTTGTCGCTAAGACGTAATGACCCGGAGCCCCGTCCATGAGATTTAATAAATTTGTGCCCCATTTTCTCTGTCGTAACTCTTTTTTGGTGATGTTGATGTGTTATCGACCCTCGATCGCGAGAATCCCTTCTAAGGGATAACCGTCATAGAGGTGAGGCAGTGGTAGGGGGGTGGGGGGGGGGGAAGGGGATTGTGGAGTACCATGGGGAGGTGCACCTGTTGGTTTGTGGCATGTTGTGACCTCTGGCCTCGCTGCACACTCCACCTTCACTGTCGCAGGTGACTGAGCGTGAAGACCACCTTCAGGCGACGACTTCATCGTGTGAAGGACCAGCAGTTGCAAGTACCAAGAGATGCAAGAACATGGCTTTCGGTCGTGTCATGTAATGTGCCAGCCGGCAGGGCTGTTAAATCGGATTCGGTTCGGATATATCCGAAACCGAACTTTAAAAACCGAAACCGAACTGAAACCGAAATTTAAGTCCGGTTTCAGAACCGAACCGAACCGAACATTCTTGAAAACAAACCGATTCCGAACCGATCCGAACATCAAACTTCGGATATGTTCAGATATGTTCGGATATGTTCAGATAATGTTCAGATTATGAACTTCTACTACACTTGCAGAGTGCAAATCGATGTCAGATTGAGTGCAGAATGGAAACGTGATGGAATGAGGAGGAAAGAAGTGAGTTATGCATGGAAAGAGGGTCATACATGTTCGGATTTGTTCGGATATGTTCGGATATGTTCAGATATGTTCGGATATGTTCGGTTATGTTCGGTTATGTTCGGTTTCGGTATGAAAACCGAACTAAACCAAACCAATCCGAAAAGCATAACATCAAAGTTCGGATCGGTTCGGATATAACCGAACCGATCCGAACACTTCTCGAGAATATCCGAATCCGAACCGAACCGAACTTTGCACATCCGAAACCGAACCGGGACCGGTTCGGGTCGGTTTCGGTTCGGTTTTGGGTGTAAAGTTTGGTTCGGTTCGGTTATCCGATCCGATCTAACAGCCTTGCCAGCCGGGTTCATTTCCTGGCTTACTTTTGTGTGGTTGACACTTGCATGGCATGATTTGTGCTCAAAGGGGATAATGGGGTGTGTGTGGTGTTCGAGCCCCAAGGAGGGGATAAGCCGAGAGCGAGATAGAGCTCGCCGCTCGCTCGCTCTCGGCTTGTCTCCCGTCACCCAAGACCTCGTACGTCATTGACTCGTTGCCCCTCACTCTCACTTGTGTTTTTTTCCTAGCGACACCGTGCGTGGTGCAAAACCTCTCTTGGTTCCTCGCCCCACTTCCTTCCATTCCCTCGTCACACCGTGTCTTGCTACCTACTGGTATCAGAGCAAGTGTGAGGAGGGATATATCGCGCTTGTCATCGCGCGTTCGGTCCTGTCCGCGTGTGACACCTCGCCGTCGCCGCCGTCGCTTCCGCCACCTCTGCCGCCCTTTAACAGTCGCAGGGGTTCTCAGTGAGGAGGATCTCACTCCCACAAGCCTTCGGCCTCCTCTCTTGGAGGCCGATTTCGCCTACCCACGGGAAAACCGCAGGTTAGGGCGTTTTTCTCACACCCGCGGACCTCTTCTCCCGCACTTCTCTCGCGTCACTCACCAGCTGCAATCTTCGCAGCCGATCCTCCCACCTCACTCCTGTGCTTTCATCACAAGGGTCACTCAGCTCCATCGCCTGCGTGATTGCACCAACGGCAATCACACGGCTGCAGCCATGGCCCATACAACTGCAGCCGCTTGTGCGTCTGGGCGCCAGCAGCGACTTCGTAGTTGCAGCAGCCGAGTTCCCTCAGCAGCCACAGTGCCAAGTACTCTCACAGCAGTACACACGGCAGCAGCAGCATCGTCCGCAGCAGCAGCAGAAGCATCAGCAATTGCAGCAGCAGCGCGGACAATTACAGTGGCGACATTAGCTGCAGCAGTAGACGCAAACGCAGCAGCAACAGCATTGTCAGCAGCAGCAGCATTGCCAGCAGCAGCAGCAGCAGCACGCACAGCAACCCTTTTGCAACAGCACTGGCAGCCGCACAGACGCAGCAGCATTGCCAGTTGCAGCAGCAGCACGCACAGCAGCCCTTTCGCAACAGCGCTGGCAGCCGCATCAGCCGCAGGTTAGAGCGTTCTTCTCACACCCGCTACGTTTGCCGCTGCCGCGAGTGCAGCAGCCAACAGTCTTGCGGCATCCCGCAGCGAACTGCAGCCGCACCTCCACCAGCCGCCATATTGTCAGCCGATGTCACGCTCGCGCACCACGAGGAATTCGCCTCAATCCCAGCCGATGCCGCACGCGAGGAGCGGCGGACACCACACCGTGAACGACGCAGACATCGCACCGGCGTCGGATCCCCTGCATCCGATTCCTCAACGTCACCTCGGCCGACTCCGGTAAGCTCTCCACCCCTTCCCGCTCATCACGCATCTGGGGGGGGCAGTCGACCTTGCTGCTGTGGAAACTGCCGCAGCCAACTTTCACGCCGCGCTTCGCCGCGACGCCGTGTACTTGGCCAACGCCCTCATCCGCGCGTCAGCTGCCGTCATCGACGCCGCCGCAGCAGCAGCAGCAACCTTTGCCGCTGCAGCTCGGGCGGTACGTGCACCTGCGGCCACGTCGGCCGGCCGTGCAACGGAAGCGTACACCGAGGCCGCAGTTGTGAGTGGCCCCGTTGCCGCAGCTGCTGCTGACATTGGCACCCAAGTCTTAGCTGCTGCGTCCGCCTTTGCCTCTTCTCTCGCCTCTGCTGCATCTGCCTCAGCAACCGCCGCCGCAGCTATTCGCGTCTCAACGTCTGCAGCAGCCACATCAGCCGCATCCTCGTCCTCAGCGTCCATCTGCCTCGTGACAGCAGCTGTTTCCGTCTGTGCTGTCATTGCCACTCTGGGGGCAGCAACTGTGACTGGCACCCTGCGGTTTTTGATCTCAGCTGTCGCAGGAGTGTCCAGCCTTACAGCCGCTGTGGCTGCCACTGTTCCACCTCTCCTTGCCTTCCTTCGCTCTCCACCCTCCTCTTGAGGGTATCCTGTGCATGCTTTGCATGTCCTCTTTGTCTCCTTCTGTTCCGTGCTGACCTGGGGCTGGGGTTGTCCTGCAGCACTACCCTCCGCGTGCTTAAAGCACTGGCCAGTGTTCTCACGCCCACTGGGGCGGGGGAAACTCTGCCGAAAATTTTCGGCGGAGTCCCTTCTTCGTCACCATGCCTGGTGACAAAGATTCGGTCATAGCTGACCTGCAGCGTCAGCTTAACCGAGCTCTTGAGGCCCAGCGCGAAGCTGAGGACCGTCTCAAACTCGCTGAGGACAATCGTGTAGCATTTGTTGACGAGGTCGCTGCACTTGTGCTGAAGCGTCTACCCGCCGCGACCGATGTCTCGCCTGCTGCCTCCACTGCTGGCACCGCTGCTGGTGCACCTTCTGCCCCCTCCTCTTCCTCTCAGTCCTCTCAGTCCGGAAGTCATGCTGCCGTTGCTTCTGTTGTTGCCGCGCCCCGCCAACATGACTTCTTCTCTCAGCCCCCAGTTCTCTCCCCAGGCCTCGCCTTCTCCTCGTGGGAAGTGCGCTTCAGCGCCTGGGCTCAGGGGGAACGCCTCTGGGAGTATTACTCTCCCCCTGACCCCTCCTCTTCTTTCACTCCTCTCCCTTCGGAAGCTGCTCGCGCCGTCCG
>SZWC01018740.1:7126-23161 GCA_023375785.1 Penium margaritaceum | reverse complement strand
AAGGGCAAGGACAAGCCCTCTACCTCCTCTGCTCGTGCCCCTGGCATTGTCGTCTGCTGGAACTGCGGATCCGACGAGCACTCTGCCCGGGCCTGTCCCGCTCCACCAGATGACCTTCGCCTCGCTCGGGCCATGCGCGCTCATTGGGCTCGCACCTCGAGCACCCCTCCACCGTCCGGCTCCGGCTCCAGCACCTCCTCATCTGTGTCGTCCATCCCTTCCGGTCGCGCCTATTCCACTGTCGCCGTTCCTTCAGCTCCACCACCGGCTCCGTACCCGTGGGGCTGGCTACCACCCTACGGCGCCCCGGTCTACGTCGGGCCCCCTTCCTCTGGCTACACCGCTCCACCGTGGTTCCCGTCATCATCGGGGGGGTTGACCCCGTCACCTGCCCCTTCGGTCGCTGGTGACAGCGAGCGTCATCTGGAGCAGTCCCTTCTTCAGCTCCTTCGCCTGCGCGATCAGGGAGGTGAGAGTGGAGCATCTTTGGCTTGAGGTCATGTTTGTCACACTCATGCCGTCCTTCATGGTGACCCCCCCGGTCACGTTCTTGGGTCTCCGTGCGCGTCCGTTCCTTGGGTTGAGCATTGGCAGTCCGTCGTCCTGCCCCGCTGTTTTGCCGCCTACGACCCGTCCTCCCTTGCATCGTTTCCTTTTGGGACTGTGGCAACTTGTAGTGTCCTTCCTCCTGTGCGTGCGTCGGGTGGTTTCTGGATCCTCGACTCCGGGGCCACCCATCACATGACGTCTGTTCGCTCGTCATTTGTCTCGTTGGGGCCGGCCGGTTCGGTCCGTTTCGTGCGTACTGGGTCCGGTCAGCTTCTTCCTGTTCAGGGCGTCGGTGTCGTTCATTTTGTCGGCCCTGGTGGTGCACTGTTCCTGCCTGACGTGCTCTATGTTCCCTCCTTGGAACTCAGCCTGCTGTCGGTTCCGTCCCTCGATGATCAAGGGATGGACTTCTCTGCTAGTCGTGGCGTTGGCACTGTTCGTCTGCGTTCCACTGGCCGCCTTGTCTTGCGTGGTGTTAAAAGCGACAACTTGTATCGCGTGCCTCTCTTGCTCTCGTCGACACATGTCGTTGGCACTACACTTGCTCATGTCGCACCATCTCTCTCGCCCGACCAGGTGCACCTTCTGCATCGTCGCCTTGCTCACGTGCACACTGACGCTGTCACCAGCATGCTGCGCTTGCAGCCTGCTCTCGGGCTCTCACCATCATCTTTTCCGTCTCCTTGCCCTACATCATTCTTAGACTGTGCTTAAGGTAAGATGCACCGCGCTCCGTTTTCTGCTTCTGACTCCCACTCTTCTCACCCTCTTGACCGTGTGCATGCTGACGTCATGGGCCCCTTGCCCCATGACCTCCTTGGTGACGTCGGTCGCTATGTGCTTTGCATTACTGATGATTTTTCGCGTTACCGCTGGGTCTTCGCTCTTCGTCAAAAGAGTGACGTCCACTCTGTCCTAGTCACCTGGCTTGCCCAGGCTGAGCGAGCGTGCCAGCGTTCTCTGCGCGTCTTTCGTAGAGATCGCGGCGGTGAATTTCTTGGCCCCACTGCCCGTTTCCTCGAGTCCAAGGGGGTGTGTCTGGAGACGTCGGCTCCATACACACCCCAGCGAAATGGCGTCTCCGAGCGCTGGAACCGCACCCTTGCTGATGGGGTTCGCACCCTCCTTGCTGAGTCCGGTCTCCCGCCTCTCTTTGCCTTCGAGGCTATGTGTTACATGACTTGGGTCTGGAACCGGGTTCCTCATGGCCCGCTTCCTCGCACCGTCACGCCTTTTGAACGTTGGTCCGGCACACGTGCTGACCTTCGCCTGGCCCGCGTTTGAGGTAGCATTGCCGCAGTCTGGCTGCCTGATGACCTTCGCGACGGCAAGCTTGCCCCACGTGCTCGTCTGTGTCCCTTCTTGGGTGTCTCATCCCAGTCCAAGGCATGGCGGTTCTGGGACCCTGTGCGTCTTCGTGTCATTGAGTCTCGCGATGCGTTATTTTTCGAGTCTGTCTTCCTTCGTGACCTCGACCGTCTGCCTCCTGCTGACTCCCTTCTCCCGCTCTCTCGGCTGAGGGGGGCATTTGGGCCTGCTTCCTCTGCCGGCCCTACGGCTGCATTGCAGCAACCTGCAACCTCGGTCCCTGGTCCGTCGTCTGGCTCATCTAGTACATCACCCCCGGTTCTGGCGTCAGACTCATCCCCTGGTCCGTCGTCTGGCACGCCCAGCACGTCATCCCCTGGTCCGCCGTCTGGCACGCCCAGCACATCATCCCTTGGTCCGCCGTCTGGCACGCCCTGCACGTCATCCCCTGGTCCGCCGTCTGGCACGCCCAGCATGTCATCCCCTGGTCCGTCGTCTGGCACGCCCAGCACGTCATCCCCTGGGTCCTCAGTCTCTCCAGGGTCTGTCTCCCCTGTCCGTTCCTCCTCCACCCTGGACCCTGCTGCATCGCCTACTCCTGTCAGTGGCGGACAGCTCGCTGGCCTTGCCCTAGTCTCGCCGTTTGTCCGTGGCGGCCGCCTTCGCGCTCTGCCTCACCGCTCTGCCCCTGCTACGTTTCCTACTCGCTCGGCACAGGACCCTGTTGCCCCCACTGGCCTTGATGCTCTCGGCTTGGCCACTGGTGTTCTCCACCCGAGCTCAGCACTAGGCAATGCTCTTCTCGTTGCCGGGCATGCAGCGGCCCTCGCCACTGTATCCTCTGGTGTTGTCGCTGAGTATCACGCCACGTCCGGCGCTGTTTCTCTTACCCCTGAACCGACCACGGCTCGTCAGGCTCGCATGGCTTCTGATGCCCATCACTGGGAAGCCGCCATGCAAGCAGAGCTGAAGGCGCTGGATGATCATGCTGTTTACGAGCTGGTGGGCCTTCCGCCAGGGCGCAAAGCCGTTGATGCTCGATGGGTCTTTCGGCGCAAGTACAAGCCCGATGGCACTCTTGACAAGTACAAGGCATGCCTCACTGCGAAGGGTTTCTCTCAAGTGCCGGGCGTTGACTTCGACGAGACCTTTGCGCCAGTTGGACGGTACACCACAGCGCGCACATTGCTGAGCCTTGCTGCTTAGCATGATTGGGAACTTGAACAAATGGACGTGAACAACGCTTTCCTGCACGTCCAGCTCGACAAAGAGATCTATATGGTCCAGCCCCCTGGATTCTCTGACGGCACGAACAGGGTCTGGCGACTACGAAAGGCTCTTTACGGCCTTAAGCAATCGCCTCGCTGCTGGAACCAGGAGATCACGTCGACCCTTGAGAAGGGAGGATACAAGCGCAGCACGGTAGACCCGTCTCTCTTTGTCACCTCGAGCCCTGCCCCCTTTGTGGCCGTCCTCGTCTATGTTGACGACCTGCTGATCGCGTCCCCCAGTCAGGAGGCGGTCAGCGCAGCCAAGTCACTGTTGCAGTCCACATACAAGATGAAAGACCTCGGGCCGGCTCGTGTCTTCCTTGGGATGGAGCTCGAGCGTGACCGATCGCGTTGCGTGCTTCATGTCCACCAGGCTGCATATGTACGCAGTCTGGGAGAGCGCTTTGCTCCCTTGCTTGAGACAGTGCCCACTGCGTCCACGCCCATGACCCCAGCAGGGCAGCGGCTCTTGAAGACACTGGATGTGTCCAAGCTGGGGGAGGCAGTAGACGTGACGGACTACTTGCGCGTTATTGGTTCTCTCATGTACCTCGCGACCACGACCAGGGCAGATGTCGCCTTCGCCGTGAACTTCCTGGGCCAGTTCTCCCAGTGTCCTCGAGCACGACACATGGAGGCCGCCTTACGTGTTGTCCGGTACGCATTGTCCACTGCCCGAACAGGCCTCTTTTATCGAGCACAGCCCTCAGTGGTAGTGGATGGTTACACCGACAGCGACTGGGTCCACGATACTGATGCTCGTAGTCGCACTGGCTACATTTTCCTCGTTGGGGGGGCAGCCGTGTCGTGGAAAAGCGGGAAGCAAGGGTGTGTGGAACGCAGCTCTAGTGAAGCAGAGTACGTGGCCTTGGGTGCAAGTACGTGTGAGAGCATCTGGTTGTGTCGCCTGTTGCAGCAGCTGCGCGTTCCCATCCGCTCCATCACCCTGCGCTGTGACAACCAGAGCACCAAAGCCATTGCTGAGAATAATGGCATGCATCACACGCGCACAAAGTATATCAATGTGGAGCATCATTTTGTGCGTGAGCGCATTGCAGCAGGTGATGTCCAGATTGTCTGGGTCGATACCCGACAGCAGTGCGCTGATTTCCTTACGAAGGCTCTCAGCAGCAACGTGTTCAAGGCTGCAGTGCATGCCGTTGGGCTTATGTGTGCACGTGATGTTCCTGGGTGAGAGTTTGTCCTAGTCCCCCTCTTTGTACAGTTCAGTGTATGTCACGTCTTGTGACCCTTGTCCCTGTGTGCGTATGCGTCGGCTGCAGGTCATGGGGGAGTGTTGGTTTGTGGCATGTTGTGACCTCTGGCCTCGCTGCACACTCCACCTTCACTGTCGTAGGTGACTGAGCGTGAAGACCACCTTCAGGCGACGACTTCATCATGTGAAGGACCAGCAGTTGCAAGTACCAAGAGATGCAAGAACATGGCTTTTGGTCGTGTCATGTACTGTGCCAGGCGGGTTCATTTCCTGGCTTACTTTTGTGTGGTTGACACTTGCATGGCATGATTTGTGCTCAAAGGGGATAATGGGGTGTGTGTGGTGTTCGAGCCCCAAGGAGGGGATAAGCCGAGAGCGAGATCGAGCTCGCCGCTCGCTCGCTATCGGCTTGTCTCCCGTCACCCAAGACCTAGTACGTCTGTGACTCGTTGCCCCTCACTCTCTCACTTGTGTTTTTTTTCTAGCGACACTGTACGTGGTGCAAAACCTCTCTTGGTTCCTCGCCCCACATCCTTCCATTCCCTCGTCACACCGTGTCTTGCTACCTACAGCACCACCCCTTGCTCGAAAACATTATGATCGAGCCATGACTTTTTGTTTTATGTTTTGCGTGGGCTTCATCAGAAGGAAAGCATAAAATCCTTCATCATACTAAGGGAGTTTATGTGTAAAAACAATCGATTCAATTGGTCCCATGCCCCCACTCTGGACAACAGATGAACAAAATGCCACCATTTTAAGGAAAAGACATGAAGGAGCTATTCACTTCGTGGGTCACCGCCACTCATCATGGGGTCATCGCTCCCACACAAGAATTGCGATTGAGCAATGACCCTTTTTCTTGACGCACAAACCCCTAGCTTGATTTAGGGTTTTGTATGTATTGCGTGGACGAATTTTGTGTAAAACATAAACCCTACATCAAACTAGGGGGTTAGAACAGAAATGTCATCGCTTGATTGTGATCAAGCAAAAGTGCCCGTTGTCTAGATCTAGCAGAAGCGCTCGTTTTGTTTTGTTTTTTTTTCATGTACACAAACTGAGAAACTGCTAGGTAGCTTCCTAGCCTTGCTGCAGCTGCCGTGGCGACACTGTCGATTCAATTGGCAGTGCCAACTGACTAGACAGTGTGTTGGCAAGTGTGCCAACTTGGCACACAAGCAAGCAAGCAGGTGCAAGAAATAGCAAGGGCCAGGCTATAGAGACGCTCAAAGCCTCATAAGCTCCAATAAGTGAACAATGTAGAGACGAATGACAATTGACAAGTACAAAGCATGAGTACCTGCCGCGGCGCACGGTGGATGACGCACACGATAGTGTCACTTTGCCCTTAAAATGGCCCTAAACCATTGTTCTGGCCATACCCCCCCACACACAGTCATCCAAATGCTACACCATCTTAACCTAGAGCTATAGAGTTTTGAGTTGGATGTTACGACTAGTAACATGCAAAAGTCTGGCATCCATTTGTGGACACACAATGCAAAACATACAAATCAGGCTTAAGAGTCGTTCCATCAAGAAAACAGTAGCAACTGCAGACAAACTATAGCGCACCCCAAAAAGCATCCGAGATGCTATGGCAATAGTTTGGCAGGTGCTGGTTGGTGGAGCTACCAGCAAGCGCCAGTTGGGCCTGCATCAAGGATATGCACGAGCATGGACAGGGCGCAGTGGTCACGATAAGCTGTATAAATAGACGGGGAGGACTCACATCACAACACTCCCCCATGACCAGATGGCGCATATGTCCCTACACATGCAGAAGTGACACAAGTGCGCAACAAAGCTCAACGGTCCATGGTCACACACCCCACTCTTTGGCATTTTTAGGTTATGGGCGAAGCCCGAAAGAAGAACGGCCACCATGAACTTTTAGCGTGGAAGTTCCTTGGTCAGGAAGTCACCCCGCTACATGTATGTGTCAGCCGAGATGATGGAGATCATATGTCGCTCCGCAAGATCATGCACAAAGTGGTGCTCAATAGTAATGTGCTTTGTGCATGCATGAAACACACCACAGTTTTGTATAATAACTAAAGCACCCTCGTTTTCACAGTGCAAAATGATGCAAGACACGGATTGACGCAACTAAAAAAACAGACACTGCAGTTAGACCACCTCTCTAGCACGAGCTCCAAGCAAATGATTTAGGGCATGCAGGCCCATGCAAAAATGAACATGATCTCTATGTGTGAGTGCGATGCAAGACGGGAAGAAATTGGCTAAGTTTGGAACGTTGAATACAAAAGAGGGTGGATTCCTTTTTACCCACCATTTGAAAAAGTTATGCGCATGTTACCCACGGTTGAGAAATTCATTTAGGTGTTTTCCAGTCGTGGGAGAAGATGAATGGTATGCCCACTTTTTGGCAGGTCCCTTCCGTTTTCCCTACACTTTTTAACTGGTGCGCACAATGTCCAAAGTAAAAAAAGGTAGCACACTTTACCCACTTCTTACGGGCTGACTCTAATACCCACTTTGGACATCCGCTCGTCACTAAACATAACGAGCGGATGTCCAAGGCTCGAGCTCTTAAACATCCCAAATCCTGCAGAACAGGGCCCACATCATCCCTGTCACAAGTGACATTGCATTTTGAGGACCTATTCTTAATGTTTAGAAAGTAATGATGTTCCTTCCTTTACTTCCAACATGCCCAAAAAAAACCAGCATTGGCTGTTCTACGACAATCGATCAGCTCATAGTAGTCGTCATTATTGGGGGACTATTCTATGTGAGAAAAGTATTGATAACACGATCTTTATTTGCCATTATACATCAAACGGTTGGGGTTTGTCACATCCCTCGATGGAAATATTGGAATTCTTTCTCTGAATGTTTATAGAGCTCTCGAGACAGAAAGATGAATGCGAGCTCGTCGCCCTAGCTTCTTTTGTTCCATATCTCGTGCGTTCCCAAGGAAGAAAGGAAAAAGCTTGCTTCGGATGTGCGAGAGACAGGACCCTACAAGCAAAACAAGCCTCCATTTCATGAATGTCCATCGCACTATGCATCGCACGCCGGAAGGACGGAAGCAAGATCGACGAGGTCGTCCGAGTATGTTTTTTTCAAAAGAGGTCAATCATCTTAAGCAAAACCGAGCCAGTTAAGTCGACCAAACAGTCGAGAAAACCCTCGAGCTGTTAGATGTTACGATCCTACGAACCACGACGAAGCAAGTTTACAAGGAGAGACATTTGTGTCATTTATATCTGCAATACTTATATACGAGTCATGTTTTGGTCACTTCTACGGAGAACTACAATATTCTAGTATGTACGATATTTTTTGTGATTAATGAACGTATGTTAATGTTGAGAAATTGCCGTCGGATAGGACAATCTAATGTCTCGAGTATTAGCAAAGAATCGTATCTTTTGAGCGAAGTCGTTACAACGTTATGAATGGTACCTTTTTGTACGCTAGCTGTCGACACTTGAAGAAAAGGGCCGACATCGTTGGCCTCGCTTAAGTCGTTCCGACATGCGATGTCCTATGCAACGTGCAGTTTTGCTTCTTTTCGCTTAGTGTGAAAAGAAGTGAGTGGACCACCCTCGACCATACTCAAGCACGGCTACCCATGTTGGCAGGCGAACCCCACCCGCTGAATGCAAGAACGAGCTGAACGATGCGAACTAGCCAGGTTGTGGAGATGACATCGGACGAAAACTTCGAAATAAGGACCCCAGCCAAAACTGGCTGCGAAAGGCGACCATATTGCATGTCTGATGACTGGTTTGATGTTGACCTACCAGCTGTACAGGATAGCCAATCCCCCATGGGATATCTCACCCTACCGAGCGAGCAAGGCTCGGCAGACCTGCCGAGAGGCTGTTTTGTGCTCGCCGTGGTCGATCTCGACCTCGTAATTAAGATCCACTGCCTTGGTCCAAGTGGTCTAGAACCAAAGTTGGGGCAAAAAAGTGCCTGGCATGCAAGTGGGGGGTCAAGTCAAATCGACGTCGATGTCGACTTTGATCGACTTAGCGACTCCGACTTGATCCCCTAAAGTCGGAAGTCGAAGTCAACATGGAGACAGACGCAATGCAACCCCAGACGCGAGCCAGACGGAGGTCAGCACGAGAGCCGTACCAGCGCTCAAAGGGCGTAACGGTGTGGGGAAGATGACCGTGAGGGACGCGATTCCACACCCAGGTCATATAGCTCATGGCCTCAAAGGCAAAGAGAGGGGAGAGCCCAGACTCTGGCAGAAGGGTGCGGACACCATCGGCAAGGGTCCGATTCCAACACTCAGAAACACCGTTTCCTTGACGTGTGTAGGGAGCCGAGGTCTCCAGACACACCCCTTGGGACTCAAGAAACCGGGCGGTGGGTCGAAGGAACTCACCGCCACGATCACTGCGAAAGACGCGTAATGAACGCTGACACGCACGTTCAGCCTGAACGAGCCATGACGCGATGACGGAAGCAACATCACTCTTCTGGCGAAGAGAGAAGAGCCAGCGAAAACGAGAAAAATCGTCAGTAAGGCACAGAATGTAACGCCCGACCCCCCCAAGAAAGTCATGGGGAAGAGGCCCCATGACGTCTGCATGAACAAGATCGAGAGGGTGAGCGGACTGGGAATCCGAAGAGGCAAAGGGAGAATGATGCATTTTGCCTTGGGCACAATCCAGGCAGTCAGAGGGGCATGGCGCAGGGAAGGTGGAAGGGGACAAGCCAACAGCGGGCTAAAGGCGGAGCATTCTAGTGATAGCATCAGTGTGCACATGGCCAAGACAGCGATGCAAGAGCTGGATATCAGCAGGAGAAAGGGAAGGCGCGACGTGAGCAAGAGACAAGCCAACAGTGGGTGCAGAGGGGGCATGAAGGGGGACACGATACAACTTGTCACACTTAACCCCACGCAAGACGACGCGACCAGAAGAGCGAAGACGGACAATGTCCACGCCCTGACTAGCTGAGAAATCCATGCCCTGATCGTCGAGGGACGTCACCGACAGCAGGCTGAGTTCCAAAGAATGCACGAATAGAACGTCAGGCAGAAAAAGCACGCCACTGGGACCGACAAAGCGGACAACACCAACGCCCTGAACGGGAAGGAGCTGGCCGGAACCAGTGCGCACAAAGCGAACAGAGCCGACAGGACCCAAGGAGACAAAGGCGGACTGAACAGAGGTCATGTGATGGGTGGCTTTGAAGTCAAGGACCCAGAAGCCACCAGAGACACGGACACAGGGAAGGACTCCACAGGTGGCGACAGTGCCGACGAAGGGCGGGGACGAGACACACGCAGCAAGACAACCAGGGAGAACGACAGACTGCCAATGCTCGACCCACGAAACAGACGAGGATGGCAACCCAAGGACGTGACCGGGGGGGTCCTCACGAAGGACGGTGTCAGTCTGACAGGCAAGACCTCTGGCCAATGAAGACACACTCTCACCTCCCTGATCACGAAGGTGAAGACGCTGGAGGAGAGACTGCTCCAGCTGGCGCTCGCCGTCGACAGAGGCTGCAGACGATCGAGCAGGCGCACTCGAGGGAGGGGCAATCCACGTAGGAGGGATGTAGGTCGTGGAAGGTGGGCCCGCGAAGGCGGGCGCTCCATAGGTCAGCGGCCAGCCCCAAGGGTAGAGGACAGGCGGATGGACGCCGGCGACACCAGCGGCGGAGTAGGCCTGAGCTGAGGAGGAGCTGGCAGACGAAGTAGAGCTGGAGCTGGAGCTGGAGCTGACAGTGGAAGAAGAAGAGGAGGACCCGCTGGTGCGCGCCCAATGAGCACGCATGGCGCGTGCGAGGCGGACGTCGTCAGGGGGTGCAGGGCACTTGCGAGCGGAATGCTCAGAGGAGCCACAGTTTACGCACACCACCTCACCAGGAACACGAGACGGCGCAGCAAATTTGCCCTTCCCCTTGCCTTGCCCACGACTGCGTCCACGTCCACGGCCCTGGGAGGCAAGCGCCGTGGTGATAGAGGTAGAAGAGGAAGGAGAGGAGGATGGAGACGAGGCCGATGTAGCAGCAGAGGAAGAAGTGGGGGTGGCAATGGAGACGGCGGCCACCCTTACGACTGCAGTGCAATGAAGACGCTTGTTTTGGAGGCTCGTCCACTAGGCTGCAAGCCTTTCAGCGACAAAGTCCCAAAGGGCACCAACGCCTGGAGGGGACTTGGGTGGAACAGGCTGGGAGGCAAGACGCTGCAGCTTGTCTGCTTTGACATCACGGAGAAGGTCGGACAGCTCAGGGATCAACCCGTTGACCATGGTGTGCACAGCGGATAGCTGACCTGGTACGGCCTCACCAAGCTCGCGAAGCAGCTTGAGCCCGCGTGCCCAGTAGGTGTCTGCCAACTCGTACACACGCATTAAGAGCGTGTTGAACTGAATGATGAGAGTACTTTGCGCCGCCTGACCTGTGACTGTCGTGCGCCGACGAAGCATGGTGTACGCACCGACTGGGTCAGCCAGACGCTGAACAACGGGGTCAGCATTGTAAGTGCCAACATCGTCAACGAGTGTCTCAGGGGCAACAGCAATGAGGGCGCGAATAGTGCGAGCAGACTCGTTAGCGACAGGGGTGAAGGAAGGTGTGGCCGGGAAGTAGTATTCCCACAGACGTTCTCCCTGAGCCCATGCACTAAACAGGGTCTCCCAGGAAGAGAAGGCAAGTCCAGTAGAAAGGACAGGAGGCTGGGAGAAGAAGTCATGCTGGCGGGAGACTGCGGCAGGAGGGAGAGCAGATGGGGTGACAGCAGGGTTTTAGGCAGCAGAGTTAGTACCAGGTGGGGTGGAAGAGACACCGGCACCGGTGCCAGCAGAGGAGCCAGCAGGCAGGACAGAGACAGCAGGCAGCCGCTTGAGCACAAGATCAGCCACCTCATCTGCGAAGGCGGCGCGATTGTCATTAGCGACTTTGAGACGCTCTCCAGCATCACGCTGAGCGTCGCAAGCGAGGGCCAGCTGGTGCTGAAGGTCTGCTATGACCGACTCGTCGTCACCAGGCATGGTGACGACTAATGGGCCCTGCCGAGAAAATTTCGGCAGAGTTTCCCCCGCCCCAGTGGGCGTCGGAAAACTGGGTATGCCTTACGCACGGTGGATATGTGCTACAAGACAGCCCGACCCAAGTCACACAGACAAGCCACCCCAAAGAAAAGAGACAGAGGGCAGGAGAAGGGAGATGCAGACCAGGAGACCTCACGAGGTGTGTGAGGGGCTGCGCAAAAGAGCAAGACTAGGTGGGACGATGGAAGCAGCTGTAGCGGAGAACACAGAGACGCAAGATGCAACTGGCAAAATCAGTGCCATGCAGCCTGTGGTGAAGGCGGCGCCAACGGTCCGAAGGATCGCCGCTGCAATGACGGCCGCTGTGACGAGTGTGGTGATGTCGGAGGGTGCAGATGCGGATGCTGCAACAGCAACGGCTGTGGAAGTGCGAATGGCCGTAGCTGCAGTGGATACGGCAGAAGCTGTAGAAGCTATTGCAAAAGCCACAGCTGATGCGGCTACCGCAAGCTGTGTCCCAATGTCTGCAGCTGCCGTAGCCAATGGTCCAGCTACAACGGCCGCCTCAGTGTAGGACTGAGCGACGCGACCAGCTGACATTGATGAAGGGACGCGTGCTGCTCTAGCTGCGGCGGCAAAGGTGGCAGCAACTGCGGCTGCCGTGTCTATCACTGCGGACGCGGTACGTGTGAAGGTGCGAGCGAGCTCTGCCGTGTCCTGATGCCAAGTTGAGTACGGCAACGCAGCAGTGGTGTTGTGCAGCTGTTGAATCCCCCTAGAGGTACCAAGGGAGGGAGGGCTTACCAAGCTTTGTCGTGTAGTCGGTGGCGAAGGTGGGGGCTGACGCGCCAGTTGTTCCTCGTGGTGCTCGTCGCGCGATGCCGCACCGGCATGTCTGAGGAAGCCAGTTTGGCGTGCACCACCGCGGTGGTGAGTGCGCGACAGCTTCCAACACTGTTGCAGAGAGAGTGCTGCTGGGCAGCCACCACCACCGTTGCAGCGTGCGTGGTGGTGCAGTTGCAGGGCTGATCGCGGCATTTGTTGGCGGCTGCTGCAAAGATGCACAATACTGCAGCCTTTGCTGAGGTTGACTACGTTACTGATGTTGCTGCTGCTGCTGCTGCACGAAAGACTGTGGCAAGACAGTGTGCGGGCTGCTGCTGCAATGTTGCCTGCTGCTGTTGCCGCAAGGCGCAGATGCTGCTGCTGCTGCAAGGTGCCGATGCTGCTATTGTAAGGTACCGATGCTGCTGCTGCTACGCAAAAGCCTGTGGCACGGCAGCGTGTATGCTGCTGCTGCAATGCTGCCTACTGGTGCTGCCGCAAGGCTCTGATGCTGCTGCTGCTGGAAGGCGCCAACGCTGCTGCTGCTGCGCAAAAGCCTGTGGCACGCGAGCGTGCGTGTTGCTGCTGCAATGCTGTTTGCTGCTACTGCTGCTGCTGGGCGCCAAAGTTGCTGCTGCTACGCGGTGTTTGCTGCTGCTCAGGCCGTGGGTTGGGGCGGATCTGGAGTACAACAGAGGTGCAGAGGTGCGGAGGACCTGGGTTGCAGAGGTGCAGCCTGTGGGCGAAAGTCCGCCAAGTAAGTTGGTGGCGATCCGTCAAGCACGACAGCCCCATCCCCCCCCCCTTTTTTTTCTCGTACGTGGGCGGCAATCCGCCAAGTACGGCGGTCCACCTAGGGCTTCCTAGTGCTGCCTGAGGCCTGGGCAGCGTGCGGGAGCGAGGCGAGAGTGCAGCGGCGAGATGGTTGGGGTGCGGCGGCGAGAGGGCCTGCCGCGATGTCGTCCTTCAATCGAGGGATGGCGCTTCAATGCGTCGTCCTACTTCCACGTTGCTCTGATACCAGTAGTCTGCTGTGCTAGACAAGCAAGCAGCAGTTGGGCTAGTGCAAGGAAGACACCAAGCAACGGAGGGCAGAAGCCATAGGAAGTTTGCGTGGAAGTTCGGATTGCAAGAACAAGGAATGACGAGTAACGCAGGACGAGGTGGTAGCCATCAGGTGGGGAGGAGGGGAGCGAGCGAGCAGCGAGCTCGATCTCACTTGCCACACTCCAAGTTAGGTGACCCGAACCAAAGTACCCACTGTCAAATTGCAACCTTTAAACTAGGCCACTGAAGATAACAACCTGTACAAGAACAGGCTAGAGTGTGAACCCGAAGTAACTGTGCGTGCACGCATGCACGCCAGCCAGAGGCATGTGAGACTTGTGCTGAAGCCTGGCTATGAGGCTCGCCGTGTAGTCATGCCACCACGACGAAGCAGCCAACAGGGGTTGCCTCTCTCCAGTTAGTCACCTGCAATCGTGAGATGAGTGAGCAACGAGGCCAGAGGTCACTGTGTGGTACTGACAGAAAACGAACAGGTTGTAGTGCTTCAGACTCTGATTCTAGCTTTTCAGACGGTGCCTACTTCCGACAACTTGACGCATAGTTACGACTGTTTCCGTTTTATCGTTGGCTGAGGCACAGCGAAACGCTTCTCTAGTGTGTGGTGCGAACCGAGAGCGGTCGCCCGTATTCATGTGTGTGTGTGACTCATTTGTATAGCTCTCCTTGCATGTGCTTTGTATGGTTAAGCACTTGACGCGTGTGTGCGCCGTCCGACTAGACCCTTGTCGTTTCCTGCTTGGTATCATACACAATGGGTAGGCAATCTAATGAGGCAGCTTCCAGGAAGTCTCTTAATATCATCCCTTGCACTTGTTTTTCACACCAGTGGGTAGTAGAAATGGTGCAAGGGAGCAAACATGACGGGGAGAGAGAGACACCATAGTTTCAGTTGCAATCTCACCTAGAGTGTGTGTTACAGTTGGGTGGAGCGAGAGGCTAGACCGGTGCGCAAGCCCCACCCCGCGCACGAGGTGTGATGATGGCCGCACCCAGGGTTGAGCCAGACTTCATCGGAATAAATCCGAGAGCGAATTCTATGAAAAACTTCAAATGGGACCCCAACAGAATAGATGCCCAGCAGCTGACATAGCAACCACAAAACCAATTAAGCTTGCAGAACAATGTAAAGAGCATGTGTGCATGCTATCATGTGAACTTTCTGCAACAATCAATATGGTACAAATCCAATGTTAACCCAGTGGCTGGAGATAGCGAGTCTGTCATACGGCCTGAACGTGCCAACACTTCAGAGTGAGAAACTGCTAGGAAGCTTCCTAGCCTTGCTGCTGCTGACGTGGCGACACTGTCCAGTCAGCTGACGCACTAGCAAGCAGGCAGGTGCAGGAAACAGCAAGGATCAGGCTAGGGAGACGCGCAAAGTCTCATAAGCTTCAATAGCTTAGTAAATGCAGAGAGAGATGACAACTGACAGGTCCAGGGCATAAATACCTGCCGCGGCGCACGGCGGGTGTCGCACGCGGCAGTCCAAGAGCTGTCCTAAAACCGGCCCAAAACCACTGTTTTGGCCGTAACTCTGCGCACACATGTCAGAATCCTACGCCGTCTGAACCTAGACGTGCAGAATCAAAAGACGCACGCAACGACTGGTCACATGCATGCATCCNGCGCCGGTGTCACCAGGGCCGCCTGCCTCAGGGATCTGCACGAGTATGGACACGGCCGAATGGTCACAGTAAACTGTACAGGAACTGCACAAAGCACAACACTCCCCCATGACCCGATGGTACGCATGTCCATACGCGTGCGGCACTGGTACAACCACATAGTGAATGACACACTCCGATGAGACGGCAACGTACATCCCACACTCAACCACTGTCACGCACGGGACGAAGCCCAACAGAACGAATGGCCACCAGGAACTTTCCGCGTGCAAGTGCCTTCGTCAAGAAATCAGCTCGCTGCAAGTCAGTGCCAACCCACATGATGGAGATCACGCGTCGCTCCACCAGATCACGAACGAAGTGATGCTCAACCGCAATGTGCTTTGTGCGAGCATAAAAAATACCAGAGTTCTCCGCGATGGCGAGAGCACTCTGGTTGTCGAAACGCAGCACGATGGCGGGTACTGACTGCCCAAGCTCAAGAAACAGGCGCTGCAGCCAAACTGCCTCAGCAGCTCCTGCCCCCAAAGCCACGTACTCTACCTCCGACGAGCTACGTGCGATGCAGCCTTGCTTCCCGCTTCGCCAAGACAAAGCGGTACCACCGAGTAGAAACACGTAGCCAGTGCGACTGCGCCCGTCAGGACTCCAAGCCCAGTCGCTGTCAGTGTAGCCGTCAAGGACCACCGAACACTGCCGACGAAATCAGAGTCCGAGATACGGCGTGGAGACCACGTATCGTACCACTCGCACAGCCGCATGAAGGGCTCTCGCACGTGGAGCCTGCGAGAACTGAGCGGAAGGTTGACGGCAAACGCGATATCGGGGCGCGTGGTCGTGGCCAGGTACATCAAAGATCCGATAAGACGGAGGTACAAGGTCACGTCCACTGTCTCCCCCAACTGTGTAGGGTCATCCACCTTCAGGGCATCCTGCCCATCAGGTGTGATGGGTGTGGAAGCAGTGGGCACTGCACCAAGGAGATCACTAAAGCGCTCCCCCACGACTCGTGCATATCTGGCCTGATGCAGCAACAGTGTCCGGTGCCTGCGATCACGTACAATCTCCATACCGAGAAACACCGATGCAGGACCGAGGTCCTTCATCCTGTAGGCGGTCTGCAAGACAGCCTTGGCCTCCTTCACGGCCTCCAGGGACGGAGACGCAATCAGAAGGTCATC
>SZWC01018738.1:44565-55466 GCA_023375785.1 Penium margaritaceum | reverse complement strand
CGCCCCCCCCCCCCCCCTTTTGGCTTGTTGATTTTTCTTTCAACAAGCATGCAAGATATGACCTAGCTTTTCGCAAGTCTCACAAAGCCGTTGATCGCACTAGTTGAAGGTGTCAATCTCTATTGGAGACGAGGTTTTTGCAGATTACAACTTACCTCTGCCACGATAAGGATTGTGGCCTTCGGGTCGCAAGTCGTTGGATTCCTGCGTCCGAGCGTTGTAGTCGGTTCTGTCGATGTGGTAGGGTGCTTTGATCATTTGTGGAAGGTCATCTTGAAAGCCGAAGAGTTCGCAGGATGGGACGACTGGTGAAGTTCCGGCCGAATCTGGGGTTCACTAAGAGTTGTAGATTTCTCTCATTGAGCAATGCTTTGCGTGCACGAGATTTGCAAAGCTCATGCATCGCCGCGTTGAGTTGTTGAATGAGATGGGTGTTGAGGCTATTGAGTCCCAAAATACTCTGGTACTATTCCTCGTTGATTCGCGCTTGTTAGCTAGTGCCTCCCACTGCGCTTGGTGTCAACCAACGAGCTGCGACGCATACGAATGATTTGCCGAGCCCGAGGGGTCGGTCACCAGATTGGCCATCGGTTCATCGGTGGTCCTCTTCTTGTCATGACCGTTGTGACTGCTGCCTAATTCACCTGGAAAGCGTTGTCATGCTGCTGATCAGCCATCACCCGAGTACTCGCCATGGATTGCTGCTCGTTGCCGGGTGCGTTTGCTCTGTTCATTCTTGTCGAAGTAAAGGGAACAATCTTTTGAATGGTGGACATGCACTGAGGACTTGTGCGAGTTCTCATCAGGTATTTAATGCGTCAGTTTTCCCTCCGATGCCACCGCACTCTGATACCAAGTGTTACGCTGAGCATAACGTAGGTGGTTCACAAGGACTAGATGCGGGAAAAGAGACGATTTGGGTGTTTGGGACAAATGGATGATTTGCATTAATCAGAAACCGTACTTTGATGACAATTGTTGAGTCCATCGAGCACAAGTATATAATACCAAGGATGAGGATGAAGCATGAGTCGGGTCTTTTGCGCTCGAGCTTAGAGACGTGTGGGAAGTTGCGTTGTGAGTGGCCGATTCGAGAAACCCACCGAGAAGTCAAAGGGCTCCGAGAATATGGAGGCGCCGCTTCGTCAAATTGTAACGTCAAGAAGCTGCTTGGACAGTGTTGAAACGTGGATATGGTCCGCAACACTTCTAGTGACCATTCTGGAACATGGTCCAAGTTTTCAGAAACTTCTTTAATGGAATACCGGAGGTCGGGTCATTCGGCCAAAGTTCCCTTGGCTGGGTGGCGTTTAAATCCTGAAGTTGTCCGGCGGTGGGATGTGTTGAGATTTATCCAGTTTCGATGGCCAGGTTTGGCTACAATGCATCTCGTGGTGCATTGTTTCTCTTTGGAGGGCCAAACAAATCACCTCCTTAAATGGAGGGAGGTGAGGCTCAAATCCTTGCCTCCACACGATTTAAAGGGGCCCTTGGAGGCTGTGACCATTCACCTTCCAGCTGAAGGGTACTTGGTCAACCTCCTTAAACAACGTCCTACAACCTCCTAGTGCCCCTTCAGCTACCAGTGCATCTTCAACCTCTAGTGGCTCTTCAGCTGCTAGTGCCCCTTCAGCTTCCAATGACGATTCATCTTCAAGGTCACTCTTCAGCTGCCTTGGGTGGTTATGTAATCACCTAGGTGGTTATGCAACTGCGTACAACCTCCAAGGCTAGAGCCTCCAAGGAGGCCCTCCCAGGACTATTTAAGGGGCTCAGTCCATTGTGTCCATTATGCCTTCAGAGATCTTCAGATTCCTTGAAATTCCTCCAGACATTCTCACTTTTCCTTCAAGTTGTGTCCAAGCCGCTACTCCAGAGTCTGTCTCTGCAAGCGTCAACCTTTGACACTGCAAGCTTGTGCCTAAGGACGCACCTCCTATAAAGGCATTTACCTTCTTTAATGCAAGCTAGTGCCCCTAGAAGCAGTCTACTCCAGGTCTGATTTTCTTAGACTTAGTCTCAAGGCATCCAGGGCGGGCACCCACTGGGCCCGCAAGTCTACACTTGTGGCTACATCCCTG
Organism: Penium margaritaceum; assembly: GCA_023375785.1. NCBI lineage: Eukaryota > Viridiplantae > Streptophyta > Zygnematophyceae > Desmidiales > Peniaceae > Penium > Penium margaritaceum. The sequence continues at coordinate 53,385 of SZWC01018738.1, read as the reverse complement.
CATCTGGTTCAGGGACCTCTCCATGTACTTCTTCAAGTGATGTTCAAATTCCTACAGATATTTCAGTTTTCTCCGTCCACGCCTTGCCCTTCCAGATTTCACTCCATTTTCATCCATCCGCCTTCCACAAATCTTGACATGGTATCAGAGCACGGCAACGGCCTTTGAAGACAAGAAAGTTTCCACCACAAGGACAACATCATGGAAGGCAAGGAAGGAGACACCTACGATGTGGAAGTGGTTGAGGAATTCCAACGCATTCAATAGCAGGCTTCCACCACAAGCCTACACAACCAAGATGAGAAGCATACTGTGCACATCTTTGAACTCCAATCTCTTTTAGCCCAGCGGCTCCAAAATCTTCGCCTCTAGTTTGAGGCTGATATTGAGAGCCTGCAAAAACAAGAAACACAACAGGCATGAGGAGCATATTCATGTACTCCATCTTACACAACGCCAGCTAAGGAAGTTGGAGAAGCAGCAGATCGCTTACAGAGTTAGAAAAAACTACTACAACAAATGATGTATTACCAGTTGACAAAGCTCGAAAAGCAGTTGGATTGTCCAGATAGGCAACGACAACTGCTGCAACTGTCGACATCAAACCAGCTGACAAAGCTAGATTTGCAGCATATTTGTCTGCAACGGCAACAAACATGACTGCAAAACTCTACACACTACCAGCTAACAAAGCTGGAGCGGTAGCAGATTTGTCCACGATGGCAATGGACACGGCTGCAACACTCTTCACACTACCAGCTGACGAAGCTGGAGCGACAATAGATGTGTCCGCGACGGCAGCGGACCCGGCTCCAATACTCTACACGGGGCCACATGACGAAGCTGAGGCGGCAGCAGATTTTTCCGCAGTAGCACCGGACACGCTTGCAACACTCAACACAATACCAGCTGACAAAGCTGAAGCGGCAACACATTTTTTCGCAACGGCAGCAGACACGGTTAAAAAACTCTACGCACTACCAGGACAAAAGGCTAGAGCGGCAGCAGATTTCTCCGTAATGGCTGCGGACATGGCCACAAAAATCCACACACTACCAGTTAATGAAGCTGGAGCGGCAGCAAATTTGTCCACAAAGACAACAGACATGGCTGCAAAACTCTAAACACTACCAGCTGATGAAGCTGAAACACAAAAGCGTGAAGCTCTTCCTACATCAACCGTCCCTATGCTGCTGGCTGAAGATGCTGGAACAGAAGAGCCTGAATTTGTTTCTACATCAAACGCAACTATACCATCAGCTGACGAGTCTCAAAAAGAAGAGCATGAAGCTCTTCCTACATCATCCGTCTCTACGCCGCTATCTGACAAAGCTGGAACAGAAAAGTCTGAAGCTCTTTCTGCATCAACCGCAACTACGGCACCTAATGATGAAGTTCAAATGAAAGAGCGTGAAGCTCTCTCCACATTAATCGCCACTACGCCGCCAACAAATGAAGTTGGAATGAAAGAGTGTGAAGCTCTCTGTGCGTCAACTGTCCCTACACTGTCAGCTAACAAAGCTCAAACAGAAGAGCCTGAAGTTCTTCATGCATCAATTACAACTACACCGCCATCTAACAGAGCTGGAATAGAAGAGCCTGAAGCTCTTTTCGCGACAAGTGTAACTACGTCACCAACTACTGAAGTTGGAACGGAAGAGCGTGAATCTCTTTCCGCATCAACCGCAACGACGCTGCTTGCGGAAGAAGCTAGAACAAAAGAGTGTGAAGCTCTTTCTCCATCAACTGCAACTACCTTATCTTCTAAAATGTTGGCTGACGAAGCTGGAAGGGGAGCAGATTCGTCCATGAATGCAACAGAAATCACTCGATAGAATCTTGAAAACTAGCTGACGAAGCTAGTACTGGTACAGTTATTTGAGATGTTCCTACAACTCTTACCGGCTTGCCCTTTGGTATGGTGAGCAAAACTCTTGTGCGGGACGGCTCCCCATCACCGACACATGCTCCTACATCGGCATCGACAACCATTTCAAGTGGACAAGAGCAGGAGAGATCATCAGCCACAACGTTTTTCCAACAGACTTGTTCACAAAAGGCTGAAGGTGTCACGGAGACGCTCTTTGCGCTTTACCTCAAAGTTTTCAAGCCGTCAAGAATTCTTCGACGGCCTTCCAAAGTCATTTGGGTCTTCCGACAATGCTTCACCATCGTAAGTGGAGGCCGGAGACATCTCTCACTACCTTGTGTGGGGTTGGAATTTTTCTACGGCTCTCAAACCCAAAAGATGGGCACTCTTTCTGAAGAATGCACCTTCTCGTGCAAAGGCACTAATGCCACACTTTCCAGCATTTATAACAGGGCTGGAGGACTCACCTCAACCTTTCATACCCCTAGAGGAGATGTGGGAGCCTCTTGGTCCTCTTTAGTGGAGATTCGTGGCGACTCCTCACTCAATGCTACAAGAAACCTCCCTCAAAATGCTCTTCTGGCCGTTTAGCAATGACCTGGCGACTTTCCAGCTTCTTCTCATGCGACAGGGGCGCTTCTGTTATCTTCCCTGACAACGGCACCGACATTGGTATACAACTTCTAAACAACACAATCTTCGTCTTTCCTTGTCGACAGGGCAGGTTGCTTAAACCTCCCCAGCTCTATCGCGACTCATCTTGGGGTTGCGAGCAATTGTGGGCCAGCCATCTGCAGGGAATCGACAGACTTGCTTGACTGCCTACTTGCTGGTGACCGATCGACCGGTCGTTCGAGCGTCGTCCGACCGGTCGCTCGAGCGTCGTCCGACCGCTCGAGCGAGGACGCGTCCCCACCCCCGTTCCTTGCAGTTTCCACAGAAACTGTGAGCCTCACAGTTGTACATGAATACTGCGAGGACCGCAGTATTTGCGGATAGCGATAAAGGAGGGGGGGAAGCAAACCAAGTCTCACTTGCAACATCCACGGACATCGCGGCAAACCCAAAAAACCGGAAGAATGCATCCGACGCCCCAGGGCCTCCTTGTTTGTCAAAGCATCATCCGCGCCAATGTTTTGTCATTCACACGGACGATGTCACTTCTTCAAGAGCCATTTAAGAAGTACCAATATCATTAAAAACACGACCTCATTGTTGTGATTTACCCAGTTTTGATGGCCAGGTTTGGCCAAAATGCATCTTGTGGTGCATTTTATCCACGTTAGAGGGATAGAAAAATCACCTTCTTAAATGGAGGGAGGCGAGGTTCAAATCCCTGCCTTTACAACATCTGAGGTGCACTTNTTACCAAAGCATCTTCAACCTCTAGTGGCTCTTCAGCTGCTAGTGACCTTTCAGCTGCCAGTGACCCTTCATCTTCCAGGTGACTCTTCAGCTGGCTTGGGTGGTGATCTAACCACCCAGGTGGTTATGCAACTACCTACAACCTCCAAGGCCAGAGCCTCCAAGGAGGCCCTCCAACAATTACTTAAGCGAATCAGTCTGTTCAGTCCATTATGCCTTGACAATCCTTTAGTCATCATCAGATTCCTTCTGATGCCTCCAGTGTCTACCTCTACAAGCCTAAGCATGTGACACTACAAGCCACTGCCTTAGGACGCACCTCCTACAAAGGCCTGCGCCTTCCTCAGTGCAAGCTAGTGGCTCTACTCTAGGTCTGGTTTTCCAGACTTAGTCTCAAGGCATCCAGGGTGGGCGCCCTATGGGTCCACAAGTCTAAACTTGTGGCTACATCCCTGCACTTGGTTCAGGGAACTCTCCATGTACTTCTCCAAGTGATCTACAAATTCCTACAGATATTTCAGATTCCTTCGTCCACGCCTTGCCCTTCCGGATTTCAGTCCACATTCAATCATCCACCTTCCGCAAATCTTAACACTCATCACGTGTCTTCAGATCAAGAAACCTCCCACAAATCCTATGAGGATCCTCTTCAACACGAGGTATCATCAACAAGGGGGGAGGGGGTGTTGAGATATACCCAGTTTTGATGCCTATGTTTGGCTATAATGCATCTCGTGGTGCGTTTTTTCTCTTTTGAGGGCCTGAAAATTAATCTCCTTAAGGGGAGGGAGGTGAGGCTCAAATCCTTGCCCCACCAAGATTTAAATGCCCCTTGGAGGCTTTGACCCTTTAGCTTTCTGCTGAAAGGTAGTTCGTCAATCTCCTACTACAACCTCCTACAACCTATTAGTGCCCCTTCAGCTACCAGTGCATCTTCAACCTTTAGTGGCTCTTCAGCAGCTAGTTCCCCTTCAGCTTCCAATGAGCATTCATCTTCAAGGTGACTCTTCAGATGCCCTGGGTGGTTATGTAACCACAAAGGTGGTCATGCAACTATGTGCAATCTCCAAGGCTAGAGCCTCCAAGGAGGCCCTCCTAGGAATATTTAAGGGGCACAGTCCATTGTGTTCATTTTGCCTTAAAATATCTTCAAATTCCTTGAAATTCCTCCAGACATTCTCACTTCGCCTTCAACCTGTGTCGAAGCAACTGCTCCGGAGTCTCCCTTTGTAAGCCTCAGCCTCTATCATTGCAGGCTTGTGCCTAAGGACGCACCTCCTACAAAGGCATGGACCTTCTTGAGTGCAAAGTAGTGCCCCTACAAGTACTCTACTCCAGGTCTGGTTTTTCCAGACTTCGTCTCAAGGCATCCAGGGCGGCGCCCTGTGGGCCCACAAGTTTTTACTTGTGGCTACATCCCTGCATCTAGTTCAGAGACCTCTCCATGTACTTCTTCAAGTGATGGAAACATTCCTACAAATATCTGAGTTTTCTTCGTCCACGCATTGCCCTTCTAGATTTCACTGCATTTTCATCCATCCACCTTGCGGGAATCTTTACGGGATATGAATGTGCTGATAGACATGCCCACTCGTGAATTTTAGGGACTCGTGTACGTCATCAACGTAACTACATGTGCCTCATTCTCATTCTCGGAATTTTACATTTTTCTCGAATCACTCAAAACTGTTGTTGAAGTACACTCATTGTTCAATACAATTCATCCAATTGTCCCAAATCTGCGAATCGTCTTTTCTCCTGCAACACATCCCTGCAAACCACCTCTGTTCTGATCGGCAAAAGAATCAAACATGGGGAGCGAGCCGGATAGCTCTTGATTGTTTTGAATGTGCAGGATATGGCAAATGTAATTTTTTTCTCGTGGGCATGTCATGGTTATCCCCTCGGAATCGTGTATTTCCTGGCTGTTCCACCCAGAGTTTTGATCAGTGTCATTAGTTCACCTTCTGTGCGTGTCCGACGTCCACGGGCATGCGCTGTGGATGGTGGCGCGGCATGCGTACGCTCTTGCGCCTCTTGGCCTGTCGGAATTCGGCTTTCGTTGTCCGCCATTAGTCGGGGAGTTGATTGCGGCGGACAGCCCGCTTTCCGGACGCGAATGGCTTCACAAACGGGAAATTCGGCGTGGAAGCTGTATTTTCAAGTGAGCGCCTGCTGCAGCTTTACTGCCGTAGGAATGAGTTTGATCGCGCCTCTCCCCCTTACGTCGGGCCGACGAGCCGACTATCCATAATTTTCAATCCGACGAGCCTTCATGTTCAATCCATTTCCATTTCCTTCGCTGCTCTCTCTGTGCTTCGATTCGACCGTCGAAAGGGCGACCCAACTCCAGTCGTTCGTCGCAAAATCTGGCTGCCTCGAGAATGTCGGACCCAACGTGGACGATGGCGGCGATGCTCTTCCGCACACCCTTCCACCGCCGCCGTCGGAGGCGGATTCGCGGGGTGCTCTCTCCGCAGCAGCGTATGTCAGATTGTATGCGACTTCGCCATGGACTCAAAGCAGAGGCGAGAAAAGTGTCCGGGAACGCCTCCTGATTCCCTGACGAATTGACCCTTTTGGGGGATTCAAACGTCCGCGTCGTAGTTTGGCCGACTCAGCAAGACTGCAGGCCTCGCTCCCATCCATGAAGCAGTGTCATCCTCCTCCAGTTTCGAAGTGTCATCCTTGTAAGTTTTAAGTGTCAGCGTCTTCGTCGGAGAACAAACAGACGTATCACGTCACATGCTGTGGACATGCTGTTTGCACGCGCGTTGACAGCGACGCTGTTAGGACAGAGAGGCTTCCATCGACTGCAGCAGCCGCTTTCAGACGACGGCGGCACCGCCGATTCCTCCGGGAGGGGCCATCCCTTCCTCGATGTCGACGGCCTCCTCACGACCCATGAGTCGAGGGCATTATCAAAGCCGAACGACGCCATTGCACATGCGTGCCAGTCTACGCTTTCACCCTCGTTGCCCGTTGCACTTGCAAGTCAACCAACGGCCTCCACCTCCGCAGTCGCCGCTGCCATCGACAGTCCAGTCTGAGGGCTGTCTTAGCACACAGCAACATCAGCTGTTCGACACTCACTCCCCTCTCTTGTCCGCTCAGTGCGTCCATTCCATCCGTCTTTGAGGAGAGAGTCAGCACCGATCCGGCCTTCAGTTTCTGAACGATGGGGAAACAGAAGTTGTATCGAAGGAGCACCACCACGCTCGCAAATCTGTGCCAGCGGGTGAGACGCTGGTGCGGACTCAGCCGCACATCCTCTGCCAAGATCGGACCGTGTCCCTTTCCTGCTGACGCTTCGATGATCTGCCAGGATCCGACGGCATTCCCGAAGCCAACCAACCGCAGCAGCAGTAACAGCGGCCGCGTTGGCTCGCGCTGCGCCGTCGAGGTCAGTCCTTCCGGCTACAAAGAGGACTTTCAGGCGCAGAAGTGCAGCACAGTGAATCAGATTCACGAAGAGGTGCCACCGATTCAAACGTCGGCTGCCAAGAATGTTGAGAACAGAAGCAGCAGTATTAGCAGCAGCAGCAGCAGCAGCAGCAGCAGCAGCGGCAGCAGCAGCAGAAGCTTGAGTTCAAGCGGCAACGGCTGTCTGGCTCTCAGCAGCTGCAGTAGTGACAGCAGCAACAAATCCGAAGGCAGCATCGACAGCACCATCTACATCCCGTCAGCGGAATCGGCATTGACGGAAGCAGGTGCACATGAATCAACTGCCGCAGCAACAGCAGCTTCCCCATCTTCAGGGGAAGAAGAAGCAACAGCAGCAGGGGCAGCATCAACATCCGCAGCACCAGCAGCAGCGGCAGCAGCAGATGATGGGGAAGACTGGCTGGAAATCGACCTATCCCTTGACCTCGACCTAAACCACATCCTTTGCCATCGCGGTTCAACCATAGACCATCCTTCTGGTCCGACCAACCTCAACCAAGGGTTGGAGACTGGGTTCCAGTCTGGTCACCACATCATTCAGAATACTCCAAGGATCTCATTGCTTCCTCGTCGTGGTGACACCGAGGCTGACTCTGACAAAAAAGGCAACAGCTTCTTTTTTAACCTTGACATCTGCAACTCTGTTGATTTTGATGACCTTGTTGAAGGAGTCGAAGACATGGAGCTGGATCTGGACTCTGGTCTTGTGCTCCATGGTTAATGATAGGAAGCCAATTCCGGTCATCGGCAACAAGCCAACTTGGGCAACTGTGGGACACATCAACAGCTCAGCAATTCATCTGCTTTTTTCTGTGGCCTGCCCAAGTGGAGGGCTGCAGTTGGGTTAGATTTTTCATCTAGTGGTACGGTTTGAGTTTCCTCGAGGCTTTTTCCGATGGAGAAAATGACTGTGTCTGCGTCATAGCTAAGCTTGTTGCAGATCATGAATGTGTTTTCAAAATTTCCATCTTCTTTGGGCTCAGTCTTGAAGTCGATTTATTTTCCTCACATCTTCTGCCTCACGTCTGTCCGACACTCCCTCCGTCTGTCTTCGTCCCTTCGTCATAATCCAGCCCTTCCCACTTCTCTCTGTGCTCATGTCCATACCTCCCTCTGACCCAACCTCCACCTCTCCCACAGCCTTTCCCTCCCCTCCCCCCCTGGTTTCCGTTTTTTCCTCTTCCACCCTCAATTCCTCCCTCCATCCCTCCCTCCCTACCTCTCCACCTCCTTCCCTCCCTGCCTTCCCCCTCCTCTTCCTGCCTCCCTCCCTCCGTCTGATCCTCCTTCCATCCCCCCTCCTTCCATCCGTCCCTTCCTCCGTCAATCCATGCCTTTCCTCGCCCCTCCATCCCTCCCTCCTCCTGTCTGTACCTCCCTGTCCACACCCCCACACCCAGGGTTGCCAGTGTGTACATTCTGAATCAAATGCTTTATGGTATGTCTTCTATGCCTTGAAAGCTTGTTGATGTATTCCAGGCATGCCCCGTGTTTTGTAGGTGAGGAAAGTGGTTGGACAAGTTCTGTTTCTTAGATCAGGTCTCCATTTGGGCCAGAATTTCTTCTCTCCGTTATCATTCTGAACACAGGTCTCTAAACTATTGAAAATTACAGTACATCACAACAATGTACAAATAGTGTATCGAAACCGCTTTCCATCTAGAGTAATCTGACTGATGATGTGTGAGCACTTCATACGTCCAGTCATTTGCAGAAAGAGATTCCCCTCCCCTCCCCTCCCTCATCCTTCCTTCCCCAATTCCGCCTCCCCATCGCCCTCACATTCGCACTTGCCTTTGCCCTCGCCTCAAGCTCCGCTTCTGACCGTTCCCTCTCCCCCTCCCCTTCTCCTCCCCTCCCTCCCCCTTCCTTCCCCTTTCTCCTTCTCCCCTCCTCCCCACCTCCTCTCTTCCTCCTAACCATCCTCCTCCTCCCCCCCACCTCTCTCCCTCCTACCCAACCTCCTCCTCCCCCCTCATCCTCCCCTTCCTTCCCCTCCTCCTCTTCTTTCCCCCAGCCCTTACCCCCTATTCTCCTCTTCCTCCTCGTCGTCTTCCTCCTCTTCCTCCTCGTCGTCCTCCTCCTCATCCTCCTCCACGTCCTCCTCCTCCTCCTCCTCCTCCTCCTCCTCCTCCGCCTCC
>SZWC01018737.1:9776-24843 GCA_023375785.1 Penium margaritaceum | reverse complement strand
GTCGTCATATCCTAGTGGCTGCACCATGTAAAGCTCCTCACCCTCCAGTGAACCATGGAGAAAAGCGTTGCTCACATCCATCTGATGCAGCTCCCACCCATGCTGGGCGACCAGGCTGAAGAGCGCTCGGCTGGTAGAGAACCGGCCAACTGGGGCAAAGATCTGGTCATAGTCGACCCCAGGGACCTGGGCAAACCCCTTGGCAGTGAGGCGGGCCTTGTACTTGTCCAGGGACCCGTCGGGTTTCCACTTGCGCCGAAAGACCCACTTGGCGCCGATAGCCTTCCGACCTGGAGGAAGGTCGACGAGGTCGTATACGTGGTGCTGTCGGATAGCAGCGAGCTCATCGGCGCAGGCAGCGTCCCAGTGTACGGCCTCAGGAGAGGCTCGTGCCTCGCGTAAGGTGGCTGGGTCCTCCGGGCGTGCTGTGGAGCGGACTGAGAGAGCGTGTGCCTCTCGCGCCCCAGGTGGGATGCGCGCAAGGGCAGCCACGACAGCGTGCCGATGCTCGTGATGGAGCATGGCGTAGCCCAATGCGGAGCCCGGGTGCAGATCGGCAATGATGGCCGAGGTGGTCAGGCCCAGGGCCTTGGTGCCAGGGTCCCCGCTCACGACCGTGGGAGTGGAGGAGACACGTGGAGCCACTGGGGGTCGAGGCGCCACCGAGCGCGGTGCGGCGGTCTGCACGCTCACCGACGGCCTGGGTCGGAGGCTGCCGCCGGGGCCACGTGTGTAGCATGGCAAGGCGCGCGACGACGCTAAGTCTGACGGGCCAGTGGAGCAGACTGGGACTGTCGGCGCGGAGGGACCAGCGGACGCGACTGGGGCAGCTGGCCCGGAGGGACCAGCTGACGCGACCGGGGCAGCTGGACCGGATGGACCAGCGGACGCGACTGGGGCAGCTGGCCCGGAGGGACCAGCGGACGCGACTGGGGCTGCTGGTTTGGAGGAACCAGCGGACGCGACTGGGACAGCTGGCCCGGAGGGACCAGCGGACGCGACTGGGGCAACTGGCCCGGAGGGACCAGCGGATGTAACTGGGGCAGTTGGCCCGGATGGACCCGTGGACGCGACTCGGGCAGCTGGCCCGGAGGGACCAGCGGACGCGATTGGGGCTGCTGGCCCGGAGGGACCAGTGGACGCGACTGGTGCAGCTGGCCCGGAGGGACCGGCGGACGCGACTAGGGCTGCTGGCCCGGAGGGACCGGCGGACGCGGCTGGGGCAGCTGGCCCGGGGGGACCAGCGGACGCGACTGGGGCTGCTGGCCCGGAGGGACCGGCGGACGCAGCTGGGGCAGCTGGCCCGGGGGGACCAGCGGACGCGACTGTGTCACCCGGACGCGGTAGGACGGAGGACGGACTCACCACTCCCCCACGTGATGGGATAGACACAGACGAGCTAGAGCGAATGAGGTCGTGAGGAAACAGGTCTTCGAAGAAGAGGGCATCCCGGGACTCGATGATGCAGTGCCGGGAGGGGTCCCAGAAGCGCCAGGCCTTGGACTGACGAGAGACACCGAGGAAGGTGGAGGGATGGCCACGGGGGGAGAGCTTGCCACCTTGCTGCGTGGCGGGTAGCCAGACAATGGCGACACAACCCCAGACGCGAGCGGGGCGGAGGTCAGCGCGCTGACCGCACCAATGCTGGTACGGCGTGGACTGACGGGGAAGGGGACCGTGGGGAATCCGGTTCCAGACCCAGGTCATGTAAGCCATGGCTTCAAAGTAGAAGCCCTCGGAGAGACCGGACTCGACACGCATGGTGCGGACGGCGTCAGCCATGGTCCGGTTCCACCGCTCGGAGACACCGTTCTGGGCGGGTGTGTAGGGCGCCGATGTCTCGTGGTGGATGCCGCGGGAGGCGAGGAAAGTCGTAGCCTCACCCATGTACTCGCCACCGCGATCGGAGCGAAAGCGGCGAAGGGAGCGGCCACACGCGCGCTCTGCGAGGACAAGCCAGTNCGTGGACTGACGGGGAAGGGGACCGTGGGGAATCCGGTTCCAGACCCAGGTCATGTAAGCCATGGCTTCAAAGTAGAAGCCCTCGGAGAGACCGGACTCGACACGCATGGTGCGGACGGCGTCAGCCATGGTCCGGTTCCACCGCTCGGAGACACCGTTCTGGGCGGGTGTGTAGGGCGCCGATGTCTCGTGGTGGATGCCGCGGGAGGCGAGGAAAGTCGTAGCCTCACCCATGTACTCGCCACCACGATCGGAGCGAAAGCGGCGAAGGGAGCGGCCACACGCGCGCTCTGCGAGGACAAGCCAGTCCTGGATGGCCCGGGCGACATCGCTCTTCTGCCTAAGACAGAAGACCCAGCGATAGCGAGAATAGTCGTCCGTGAGGGTGAGGACATAGCGGCCGTGCTCGCCGACTGACTCGGTGGGGAGAGGGCCCATGACATCCGAATGGACAAGGTCGAGAGGGGCGGATGCACGGGAGTCAGACAAGGGGTACGTGGACCGGTACATCTTCCCCTGAGAGTAGTCAATGCACTCAGTGGGGCACGGGAGAGGGAACGTCTCCGGGTCAAGGCCAGAGGCAGGCCGGGTGCGAAGCATGCTGTCCACAGCGGCAGAGTGGACGTGGCAGAGGCGGCGGTGCAAGAGGCGGGTGTGCTGAGGAGAGAGCGTACTGGTGACGAGCACATGGCCTGTGGCGGCCGACGAGGAGGAGGCGGGAGGAGAACAGGAGACACGCGGAACATGCCATAGGTTGCCACGGGCGGTGGCGTGCAAGACGACAAGACCAGACGGACGCAACGACACAGTGCCAACACCACGCGAGTGAACTACATCCATGCTCATGCGGTCAAGGGCAGTCACGGACAGGAGGCTGAGCTCTAGACCAGGGACGAAGAGGACATCGGTCAGGAACACGTCACCGGCAGGACCACAAAAACGAACGACGCCAACACCACGGACAGGTAACACCTGGCCGGAACCTGTTCGGACACCGGAGACATCGCCGACAGGAACGAGCATACTGAAGGCCTCACGAGAGGCCGTCATGTGATGCATGGCCCCGGAGTCGATGATCCAGGTCGTAGCAGGGTCCTGGACCGGGATCGCGAGATCGCTAACGGTTACATGGCAGCAGGCAAGGGACGCGGACGCGGTGGACGGAGGTGCGAAACGGCACTGCCAATCGTCAAGCCAAGCAACATCATCAAGAAGAGGGGCGGAGGAGCCTACGGGCGACGATGAGACAGACGCGGAAACGGGACACGACCGCAGCACAGTCTCAGTCATGCAGGGCTGGGCAGGAGGGCAGGAGGTGATGCAACTCGCACTTCCCTGGGGAGGAGGGCGAGGCAGGCCGAGCTGGAGCGCGATGAACTGCTCCTGCTGACGCTCACGGGAGGTGGGCCCGGGAGCGTAGATGGAATGTGGAGTGACGGTGCCGGAGCCAGGGTAGTAGGAGGACTGCGCCGGTGAAGGGAGCGGAGACGCCGACGGCTGCGGGTAGTACTGCTGTGGCGCAGGTGTCTGCGGGACAGGCGGAGCTGCCGGAGTGGTAGAGCCGCTGGACGAGGTCAAAGTGGAAGGGCCAGCAGCGGCGACAGCGGCAGATGCGAGGCGGCGCTCCCGCTGGCGCCGCATGGTAGCGATGACACGCGCCTCGTCCGTCGGGAGAGGGCACGTGTACCACCCGTGCCCGGGCTGACCACAGTTGTGGCAGACCGAGCCACCACCGCTGGACCCAGTCGACGACTACTGCTGCTGCTGCTGCGGCTGACCCTTGCCTTTCTTGTTCCAACTCTTCTTCTTCTTCCCCGACGACGATGAGGTAGCTGCGGCGGGAGAGGCGACAGCCACGGAGGCAACAGCAGGGGAGTCGACAGTAGGGGAGGCGACGGCAGGGGATGCGAGCGCCTCCGTGCGATGGAGCAGGGACTCCTGGCGAGCTTCCTCAATGCGGAGGAAGAGCTCGTATGCCCAGGGCATGAGGGTGCCCTGGGTCACCATGGTGGAGAGGACGTCCTGGGGGTAGTGGACGAAGACTTCTGCGTAGTCGCTAGTGGCACCACGCTTGATGGTGAGGAGCGCGGACAGAGGGGGCGGAGCAGACGTGCCGAGACGACGGAGGATGTCCTCTGCCCGCTGCCAGTAGGCAGTGACCGTTTCGGTCGCCCCCATGTGCAGGGAGTTGAACTCCCGGAGCAGACGGCTGATTTCAGCGTCGCTGGACAGGCGATGGGGCCTGGTGAGGACGTACCAGGCGGCTGCAGGGTCTGGGATGTCGCCAGTCGTGACGTCGCCGAGGAAAGGCTCAAAGGCCAGGCGAGAAGCTGGAGGGGCGACTGGGACGAGGGCACGGACGGCGCGACCAGCGTCATACAGCTGGTCGGCCTGGGTGGAGTCATAAGGGAGGGTGTAATATGCCCAGAGGCCCTCACCCTGCGCCCAGATCCGGAAGCTGAGCTCCCAGCTCCGGAACTGCTCGTCGGCCTGAAGCGGCGGCGGCGGCGGCGTCTCAAAGTCCTTCTGCCTACGGCTAGCACCCGGAGTGGGGCCAAGGACGGAAGTGACTGTCTGCCGCTGGCGCTGAGTCTGCTGCTGTGCCAGGTAGTACGTGGTAGCAGACACAGCTGGGCTGGCGTGCCCAGGAGGGAAAAACGATGGTGGACCATTGGTGGCAGTGCGGGCGGCTACCGGCTGTAGCGCAGCAAGCTGCTGCGTCAGGGCGGGGAGCTGTTGCTGAAGAGCCGCAAGGGGGTCAAGATTGCCGCCGACGACACCAGCGGGCGGCAGCAGCTGCTGTTGCTGCTGCTATTGTGGAGGGGGCGGCTGCTCCTGCTGCTGCGGCGGTGGCTGCTGCTGTATGGGCGGCGGCTGTTGCTGCAGCGGCGGTGGCGGCTGCTGCTGTAGAGGCGGCGGCTGCTGCTGCTGCAGCGGCGGTGGTTGTTGCTGTATGAGCGGCGGCTGCTGCTGTAGTGGCGACGGCTGCTGCTGGAGAGGCGGTGGCTGCTGCTGCTGCAATGGCGGCGGCGGCGGCGGTAGCTGCTGGTCCTGCGGCGGCGGCGGTTACTGCTACTATAGCGGCGGCGGGTGCTGCTGCTGCTGCTGATGCTGCAGCAAGCGCTACAAGAAAGGAGGGGTGGGGGTCCCCCCATCAGAGGAGGACCCCCCCTCGCCTGGACTATCTGTCATGCCTTGGTGTCCCCTTTTCTTTTGTTTCTTGTTGTAGGTGCTTTGCCCCTTGCCCTTTGTTCCTTCTTTTTTTGTTGATGATGTTAGCAGTGACGTCAATAGTGACGTCAGCAGAAGGGTGCTGACGTCAGCAGCAGGGAATGCTGAGGCTGCCGCTGCTGTTGTTGGTGCTGATGCTGATGTAGCTGCCGCTGCTGCTGCTGCTGCTGCTGCTGTTGCTGCTGCTGCTGCTGCTGCTATTGCTGCTACTGCTGCTGCTGCCACTGCTGCTGCTGCTGCTGTAGCTGTTGCTGCTGCTGCTGCTGCTGCTGCAGCTGCTGCTGCTGTTGCTGTTGCTGCTGCTGCTGCTGTAGGAACTGCTGTTGTTGCTGCAGCTGCTGATGCTGCTGCTGCTGCTGCGGGTGCTACAGCTGCTGCTACTCGTGATGCAAGCTGCAGCAGCAGCTGTGCCTGCTGCTGCTGCAACAGCGAGCTGCTGCAGCTCGCTGTTGTAGCTGAGAGCTGCTGCAGCTGCTGCGGGCTGTAGCAGCTGCTCGCTACAGCTGCTGCGGGCTGCAGTAGCTGCTCGCTGCAGCTCCAGGCTGCTGCACCGAGGGTGGGGGATTTTTTGTATTCGCCCTTTTTTTTCGTTTTTTCTTGTCTCAGCGGGCAGCAGCCCGCTGTCTGGTGCGAGCAGCGGGCTGTTGCTCGCCCAGCAGCAGCGAGCTGCTGCTTGCTTGCAACAGCGGGCTGCTGCTCGCTGCTCGCTCGCTGCGAGCAGCGGGCAGCAGCAGCCGCGGCCCGTAGCTGCTGCTGCTGCTGCTGCTGCTGCTGTAGCTGTCTGCTGCTGCAGCTCGCAACAGCAGCTGCTGCAGGCCGCTGCTGCTGCTGCAGCTGCTGCGTGCTGCTGCTGCTACGTGTTGCTGCTGCGGGCTGCTGCAGCCGACTGTTGCTGCGGGCTGCTGCTGCTGCTGCACGCTGCTGCTTCTGCTGCACGCTGCTGCTGCTGCTGCACGCTACTGCTGCTGTTGCTGCAAGCTACTGCTGCTGCGGGCTGCTGCTGCTGCTGATGCGAGCTGCTGCTGCTGCAGGGTGCTGCGAGCTGCTGCTTCTGCCTGCTGTTGCTGGTGGTGCTAGTCACTGCACCTGGGTGACGTTGCCGCGTGCGTCGTCGCCCACAGCCGTCAGACGTCGCCTGCCGCTCACCTCCTCGCGTCACGCGTGGGGGTCAGTGCTGCCGAAAAACTTCGGCAGCATTTCCCCTGGCCCAGTGGCCGTGGGAAAAACTCTGACGCCGCCACCAGGAGGGTCAATGCTGTCGGAAAAAATCCGGCAGCATTTTCCCTGCACTGGCGCGTATGGGAAGTCCGCCGGCGTTGTCTGGCACCTGTTCGCCAGTCTTCTGCTACTGCTGCTACGCTCTGGCTCTGATACCAAGCTAGAAACTATGTAGCATGTTGGGGCAGCAGCGTTGTTGATGCAACGCGCGGGCTTCCACGCTCGTTGCTTAAGTCAGCTGCCCCCTCAGTATGCTGCTCTAGAGTCTAAGTCTGGAGGCTCTGGGTTTTGTTATTCAGAAATGCGCGCGCCAGAGTTAGCGCCAGAAAGCAGCTGAAAACTGACAATGACTGAATAGGAATGAAGAATGAACATCAATGGGAGACCCCTCCAAGTTCTAGGCCCCCCCCCCTAGCTGTGTAGAGCTTGTTACTCAGTTCATCAGCCAATCAGAAAATAGCTCAGTTCAGGCTGGCAGGTTTTCTCGGTGAGGCCTGCCAGGCAGCCGACAGCCCAAAACCCGGGCGTCGTCCGTTTTGCCTGAAAACTGGACCATACCATAATACCGACGCTGCAAACGCAGCCGTGCGGTCAGAATCTGCTAGAAAAATNCGACATGCAACTGGGACCCTAGGCAGTGCATGACGATGCAGACGCGATGGGACGCGCTGGACGCATGCAAGCAGCAACTGCAGTGTCAATGACCGCCGGCAGCACGACCGCCGAGGAGGCCTGCCGATGGAGCTGAGCGCGTCGCCGGAGAGAGGAGGCTCCAGCAAACAGCGAGAAGACCTCAGCGTGCGTCGGCTCCACCGGACGACACTCCATCAGCGTCGAGTCTCGCCGTCAGTCATCTGCACGCCGATGTACACAAGCCGGGAGGACACAACAGAGCACAATGTGAGATGCGAAAAAACCAACAGTACGCGACGTGTGGACGAGCTCACTTTCTCGTCTTTCTTATCGCTTCACCCACCGACAACTAAACTTCATTCTTCATGCACATCTTTCCAAGTGCCAAGCCGGAGTCTTGGCGTCTTCTCTCGCTCCCTCATGCTCTCATGCTCTTCCCTTCAGACATTTCCACTAATTTCTGGTCTCAAAGCTGTGAGGAGAGGAGCCTCATCGTCCTGCTATCAATCGCTTCCTCGCTTGCGGGATACTACATCTTGAATCACTCGACAATCTTGGCCGAGACGTAAAGCCCCGACTGCCACTTCCGCGCCTAGGCGAAAGCAATTGCAGGAGCAAGAAATTGCCACAGCAAGGCTCGGTGTACCAGCTGCTTCTGTAGCAAGCCGCTGCCCAGCAAGCTAGCAGTGCCCCAGACAATCTTGGCTCAGGTTCTGTTGTGTCAGCCATCTCTCGCATCTGCCATCTGCGTAGCTCATCAGATAATTGATGCAATCGTAGCTGTAAGCATCAGCATGCCAGCCGCAGATGTAGCCGGCAGCAGCTCCACCGAGCCAGTAATGCCCTAACCAATCTCGACAGAGGCTCGTCCACACTTGCCATCTCTGCAGATCACATACTGCTACGACAGCAGTAGGCCTCAGTGTGTCGGGTGCTGGCGCAATCAACAGCAGCACCAGCGGGCCAACACAATCCCAATGGACCTCGACAGAGGCTTACCTCAACCTGCTACCTTTGCAGCTCACCGAATGTTGCTGCAACAGTAGCAGTCAGCATTGGTGTTTGTGCAGTTGGTGTAGCCAGCAGTAGCTCCTACGGGCTAGTACAGCCCCGATCAACCGCGCCTGATGCACCCTCGTACCTGCCATCTCCACAGCTCACCTACTATGATGACAGTAGCGGCAGTAGAGGGTGAACGCCAACAGCCGTTGCATCCGGCATCGGCAGCCGCAAGCCACAGCCGCTTCTCCTCTTGCTGTTCGTCCCAGTAAGCATCATAGCCAAATTCTCTCGCGGTCACGTCGCAGCCTGCCGCGACGAAGATGCCAAGACCATGCAGTGGCACTATGTTGACTTAGATGGCATCTCCTCTCTTGAAAACGGGTGTCGCCTCCATCCCATGAGAGAATGTCCGTTGGTAAGGATCCCTACTCTTGCTCCTCCTTGTGCATCCTCTTATAGTAGGCTTTGACAGCAGTGGCATCCTAACGTTGCCGCCTATCCTGTTGTTTCTGACGTCGCTGGAGCAACTGACACTGAACCTTTGGCGCATCCTGCTGTTGAGGCCGTTCATCTGTTTATCTCGCGGCTACCATCCCTGATCCAGCTGCAGCAGCTGCTGCCACTTCAACTGCCACTGCACGTGTTTCACAGCAGGATACTTTTTTCCTAGACGTATTGCAAAACGTCTAAGAAAAATGCATGCAGCAGCTGCTGCCACTTCAACTGCCACTGCACGCGTTTCACAGGCAGTGGCCACTATAGCCAATGGTCAGGCCGAAGAGGAATGTACGCAGGCTACCGCTTCTCGTGGCCCAGTGGCCAAGGCAGCAATGAAAATTGCCATACAAATCGCAGCAGTTGCTAGTGCCGTAGCTGTTGCCGCCTCTTTTTCAGCCACCACTACTACACCTGCTGTGTGTTCTACTTGTCCCTATACCACCTCCGTCGTCTCTATCACAGCAGCCTCCTTTTCCCCGGCTTGTCACGACTACACAGGTGTTTCTATCATTGCACCAACTGCAGCCTTCTCAACCATAGGAACTACCAGCTTTCTTTGCTTTATCACAATTTCTTGTGACTGCTCTCATTCCACCTCTCTTCACCCATTTTCCACGATCCCCGCGTGGTGAAAGTCACCTGTGACTGTCCTGTACGACACTTTCTGATCTTTTTTACCATGGTGGTGTGTTCTGAGGGTGGTGTTGGTATACAGCTTTGACCGGACCATTCCACAGCCCTCCCACATTTCCTCCACAGAGGCGAAACCTGACCGAAATCAACCTCCTCTTTTTCTTTCCCCTCTCTCTCAACCACATCATGGCTGAGCAAGATTTGTCTATAGCTGAGTTGCAAGCAGACTTGGATGCAGCACGTGTAGCCCTTGTAGATGCTGAGCCGTGCATGAGGATGATGGCAAAGCAGAAATCATAACACTTGTGCCGGGAATTTTCATGTGGCATTTGCATGAGGCAAGAAATCCCACAATAGCTGCCTCTTCTGCTGCTGTTTCCTATGCTGCTTCAGCTCTTTTCAGCGCTTCTAGTAGCGGCTCTATCTCTGCTCCAGCCTCTGGTGTTGATGCCACTCAATTTTCTGCTGCAGAAGCTATGTTTTCATCTATAGCCACAACGTCAATGGAAGTTTTAGTTCCAGCCAGTACAGTTCATTTTCAATTTGTCTCTTTTCTTCTTGAGAAGTGCGCTTTAGCTCCTCAACACAAGACGAGCTACTCTGGCGGTGCTATTTCCCACCAAATCCTGCACCTACCATTTCCTTTGTGCAATAGCCAGAAGAGTGTGCGCGTGTCGTTCACAATCTCATCACGAGTAGGTCTGATGATCTCACTAGTAAGCTCTGCTTGTGTAATGCTATCACAGCATCTGGATAAGTTGAGCACGTAGTCTCAAGTCTTTAGGACAGCGGCACCCAAGCACCTTGCCATATGAATCTCTACTGTTATGGGCCTCATTGTTTTTGCTTTCTGATCTCTTTCTTCATGTTTGATGCTGTCACACTTGAGAGCCTTGCTTCTGAGCCTGTGCCTGCTAATGCCCTCCCCCTTGACCTCGGCATCAGGGTTAGATTTTTCCTGGCTCTCAGCATCAGCCTCCAGAACAAGTGATTGCATCACCCTGTAGTTGATTCCATCACACTACGAAACCATCTTTGCCTTCTTCTAGCTCCCTAGTAGCTGCTTCCTCCTCTGCTAGAGACACTAACCCAAGCCAGGGGTACAGGCCACGACCGTGGCCATGATCGTGGTGGCAGTGGCAAAGGAAGAGAAACCATGGTGTCTTATAATTTTGCCACCTCCGCATCAGCCTCTAGTCAGTTACTTGATGGAACAGCAGCAACTTTGGTCATGCAGCGCCGAAGTATCCTCATCTCAAAGCCAACGCACGCCTCGCCTTATCTATGCAAGCACACTGGGCGCACACTAGGCCTGGGCTCTGGCCTCACCACCAGCTCCTCTTCTTGTCCCAACTCTACTCTCAGTATCAATGCCATCTATGGCACAACTTAAGCCTACCATATGAGGCATTTCCTTGGGGCCCCGTCTCCCCATGATTGGTGTGCACCATGCAGTACCCAATCGTACATTTGGCCTCCACCATCCTACTATTTTCGGACTGTCTGACCTCGTGACTGTAACTATTGCCTCGACAGGCACTTCGACAACCCTCGATGTGATTACTGTAGCACAACAAAGCTCAGTTTGGAGCAGACTCTTTCCGATCTGCTCCCTGTTCCTAATGAGGAGCGTGACTGTGTCATTGGCCATCTTGTTTCTTATTGGGATGGAACCCTCCGTGGTGCGTCGTTTGGGCCTGTTCAAGGGTCATTGCCTGATTCCATACCTTGGATCAATCATTGGCAGTCTGTCTCATTCCCACGCTGCCTTGCTGCCTTTGGGCATGTTTTTGGCCCATTACATTCCCTGGTTATGGTTGTTGTCTCTCGTGTTTTCTTGTCCACTTGGGTGTCTAGGTGCTCTGGAGCCACCCACCTCATGACAACCTGTCGTGTGTCTTTTGTCTTGCTCGACCATGCTGGCTCTGTCCGATTTGTTCTAACAGGCTTCGGCCAGCCATTACTAGTTCAAGGCAATGGTTTCATTCAATTTTTCATTCCTGGTGGGGACCTGATATCCAAGTACGCGATGTCATGTGCATTCCGGATATCCAAGTTTCCTTGCTGTCAGTGACTTTCCTCACTAATCAGGATTTTGAATTTGTGTCCGTTCATGGTGTCGGTAGTGTCTTACCCCAATCTTCAGGTCGTGATATTCTTTGGGGCCTTTGTTTTTGCCTTCTGTTTTGTGTTCCTCTTTCACTTCCTACATGTTTTGCTGCCTTTGCTCTCGTTCACATTGCACCATTGCTTTCCCCAGATTACGACTATATGTTGGATTCTTGTTTCCATTGAGTTCACACTACCGCCATCGACCGGCATCTTCACACATAGCCTGACATCAGCCTTAATGCATCCACACTTCTTACCCCTTACCCTTCTCACTGTGTTGCATGTGCTGTGGTTAAAGTACAACGCTCTCCCTTCTCTACCTCTGGGCATAGTGTCACCCATCCTGATAAAATTGTGCAGGCGGATGTCATGGGGCCATTGCCTCACACCTTCCCAGGTAGCTTGGGTCAGTATGATTCATGTCTCATTTGAAGATTTCTCCTACTTTTGGNCCCAGATTACGACTATATGTTGGATTCTTGTTTCCATTGAGTTCACACTACCGCCATCGACCGGCATCTTCACACATAGCCTGACATCAGCCTTAATGCATCCACACTTCTTACCCCTTACCCTTCTCACTGTGTTGCATGTGCAGTGGTTAAAACACAACTCTCTCCCTTCTCTACCTCTGGGCATAGTGTCACCCATCCTGATAAAACTGTGCAGGCGGATGTCATGGGGCCATTTCCTCACACCTTCCCAGGTATCTTGGGTCAGTATGATTCATGTCTCATTTGAAGATTTCTCCTACTTTTGGTGGATCTTTGTCAGAAGAGCAACATTTGTGACGTCAATGAGACATGGCTTTCTCCTGCGAAGAGAACTTGTTGCTCAAAATTCACTTCTTTTGCTCAGATTCTGGTGGAAACTGGATAGGTAACACGACTGGTTTTCTGGAATCCCGTGGGTGCGTATGGAGCCCTGCGCTTCCAGCATACCCCAACAGAATGTTGTGCCTGAATTTTTTTAACCGTATGCTACAAAATGGCGTCCAAAACCATCGCTACACCACCAGTTAGCCTCCAATCTTTTTCTCAAGGCCATGCTCTACATGACCTTGGTGTAGAACCGTGTTCCTTATGGCCCATTCCTTCGACGTGTTAACCCCTTTGGAGTTTGGTTTGCTGGTCATGCTGACCTCTACTTTGCCCGCATCCAGAGGAGTGTATTCATGATTTGGGTTCCTCGGGTCCATCTCAATGGCAAGCTCTCCCCTCGTGGTTACCTTTGCTTCTATCTTGGTGTCCCGGCTTTGTCCAAGGTGATTCTTTTGTGGCACCCTTCCCATTGTCATGTCGTATGCTGTGGATTCTTTTGACTCTGGACGTGTCACTCCATTATCTCTCGGAAACGGCCTATCTCTCCTAAGACCAAAGCCCATAACTCTCGTGACTCCTCTCTGTGAGAGACATCCATGCAAGACTAGCTCACTAGTGAGTATGTAACCTTTTAAGTCGTTGATCTACCCCCAAGCCAAAAGTTACTCTCTGACTAACATGGTACCATTGAAAATGGAAGCCCAGTGACCAAGTTGATCGATACACAGCTTGTATGACTTCAAAGGGATTTCCTCATATCCCTCGGGTCAACTTTGGTTAGACCTTTGCTTCAATCAGAGGAGATATCATCGCTCATGCTCTCCTCAATTCAGTGGTATAGGTCTGGCGCTCATGAAAGGCCTTGTGCGATTTGCAACAGTGGCCAAGGAATTCGGCACATGAGATTACTTCCACCCAAGAGCTAGGGGGTCTTGGCCATAGCACAGTGGAATCACTCATGTTGTCATCCTAACGCCGGCCAATGATCTTCTCATAATATCTCCCAGTCTTTCTATTGTGCATGCAAAATTCTAATATAGTCTTCCAACAAGATGAAGGATATTGGCCCTGCTTGTATTTTGATTGGCATGGAGCTTGAGTGTGATTAATCCCACCGCAGGCCCCAACTTTACCAAGCTACTGACATGTGTACCCTAGGGGGGCACTTTACCTCTCTGCTCTTTGTAGCTCCCTCCACCTCGACTTCCATGACCTTGGCTGGTCAACGTAAGCAAAAAAGAAAACATAAACCGCCCACGCTTGAGCGGATGGTCAATGTCACGGATTATCTTTGCATCGTCAATGTTGAGCACCATCCTGTGCACGAATGTACTACTGCTTGTGTTATCCATATTCTCTTGGTCAACACTCGCTCTCGGCATGCCGACTTGTTAATCAAAGCACTCACCTCAGACTTTCAAATGTGATGGGCATGCAATTGGCATAACTTGCGCACAAGATTCTCCTACTTGAACATTTCGTAGATCATGAATGGGTAGAGAGACTCGGTGTGACCAGGGAATGCAAGAAAGTGGGACAAGGAACCAAGAAAGGTTTTTGCACCATGCACGGTGTGTGAGAAGACAAGTGAGTCGGGGAACGAGTCACAAGAAACAGAACTGCTAGCGGGGGGGCGAGAGTAGTGACGAGCGAGGGGCGGCGAGCTCCAACTTCGCTCGCACTACGAGGCCTAGACAGCCTCGACCTCGAGCCTCCTGGCCGCATTATCCTGCGAGCATGCACACCGACAGAATTCTGCCAAGACAATCTAAGTGTCACAACCCCGGGTGCTCAGCCCCCCTCCCCCCAATCACATGAGCACTAGGAAACCTAGCGTTAATGCAACGAGAACATCTTGTCTATAAAGCACTCCTGTCAAGAGCCAAAATGCAAATTGTCATAGCTCCTCTTCTTGTGCACGCCTCATCACGAGGGACGCTATGATGTCGGTGCCAGAGTCACTCCAGCATCAGTCACCTGAATCAATGAGGTGAGTGTGCAGCGAGGCCAGAGGTCATGACATGTTTGTGGTTCACAAACCAACACTCCCCCATGACCCACAGTCGACGCACACAAGCACAAGCGTATCACACATGTCACAAGATGTGACTAATGACTGTACACATGCACAAAACAACCACTCATCCAGGGTCACCACGAAGACACAACATTCCCACTGCATGCACTGCTACCTTGAAGACATTGCTGCTGAGTGCCTTCGTCAAGAAGTCAGCTCTCTGTTTACGTGTGTCGACCCAAACAATCCAGACATCTCCTGCAGCAATGCGCTCACGCACAAAGTGATGCTCAACATTGATGTGCTTCGTGCGTGTGTGATGCATGCCATAATGTTCAGCAATTGCTTTGGTACTCTGGTTGTCAGAACGCGATGTGATGCAACAGATAGGAATGCACATTTGCTATAATAAGCGACACAGCCAAACACTCTCACAGGTGCCAGCGCCAAGGGCAACATACTCAGTCTCACTGAAGCTGCGTGCCACACAACCTTGCTTGCCACTTTTCCACGACACAGTGGTCCCTCCAACCATGAAGATGTAGCCTGTACGGCTGCGAGCATCTGTTTCATGAGCCCAATTGCTGTCTGTGTAGTCATCGACTACAACTAACGGCTGTGCCCGATAGCACAGACCGGTCCGAGCAGTGGAGAGAGCGTACCTGACAACACGTAGTGCAGCCTCCAGGTGTCGTGCTCTAGGGCACTAGGAGAACTGGGCTAGGATGTTCACAGAGAAGGCGACATCCGCTCTGGTACATGAGGGACCCGATGACGCAGAAATAGTCTGTCACGTCGACCGCCTCCCCCGGCTTAGACACTTCCAGTGTCTTCAGCAACTTCTGCCTAGCTGGTGTCATAGGCGTCGACGCTGTGGGGGTGGACTCAAGCAGGGAGGCAAAGCGCTCCCCCAGACTGCGAACGTACGCAGCCTGGTGCA
>SZWC01018736.1:0-35912 GCA_023375785.1 Penium margaritaceum | reverse complement strand
TGTTCTCAGGACTCTCTCATCACGGGGGAGCGTCTGTATCTTCTCAACTGGTACCTTGTCGACAGCTCTTGCAGCCCAGGGGGAGTGTTGGTGTATGGGCTTTGAGCTATCATGTAGTCTTGTCTCCTAGTTTGAGCTGATGGTTCTCCAGTGGCTACATTACTTCTTCTGTGACATGAATGGTGCATTCTAGCAGCTCAGCTTACCCATGTGTGTCTAGTAGAGTTTTCTCGGTGGTCGAGACCCGGGCACTTGGTGGTTTGTGCCAGTGCTCCAGGAGATCCACAAAGATTGTCTGCATATTGCCTCTGACAGGTTGTACACTCTCTCTGTGGTCGAGACCCGGATAGACGGTGGTTTGTGCCGGTACCACGGGAGACCCTGCACTGATTGGTCTAGTCTTAGGGACCTTTCTGACAGACATGTGTAGTCTACGTGTGGCTGAGACCCGGACGCACGGTTACATGTTCCGACGTCTCGGGAGGCCTAAACTTGCCTAGCTTGGCTAGACCATGATGCTAGTGTGTCACCGTATATTCTGGTTGTGTTTGGGGTATATTTGATATTCTCCTGTCGGTCGAGACCCGGGCACATGGTTGACTATTCCGGTGCCTCGGGAGACCTCCAGTTTGTGGTTTCATGTTCTGGGACATGTGTACTCCCCGTCCGTGCCTTTTGGTGCGGCGGGGATGACGGGGCCTGGTGGACTAGCCGCCAGTCCCCAGTACAAAAGCTCAGCGTAGGGCTCATTGTACGACCCTCCTTGATTCTTAATCTATTCGTTCCAGACTTCGCCAAATCTTGGCGCTGCATTTCTCCCACTCACCACCAGAGCTCGTGTCTCTTCCAACATGAGCCTGCATTCCCTAGATGTGTTTTAGCAGTAACACCCCCCCCCCACCCCTTTTAGCCTTGATGTCTCGATGTGCACACTGTTGTGGTCCGTTGACGGCGGTAGTAGTCGTCAATGAGGTGATCGACGTCTCGGAGCTTGTCGTTGGGTTCCAAGCCGTTATGCGCGGCGTGGTAGCCGTGCCATCTAACAAGACATTCAATTGTTTTGCCACGTCGTGGATGTCAGATGATGTCCTCGATGACGTATTCGATGTCCTCGTCCATGTGAACAGGAGGGGGAGGGACATCCCTACCGGGGAAGTTCTCTCTGAGGTCTTGGTAGTGCTCGAGTTTGCTGATACAAAACACCGGATGAAGTAGCATAGTGTCGGGGAGCTTGAGTCGCGCAACCACAGTGGTTTCCATGCGCTCGATCTCAAACGGTCCCAACCATCGGGGTTTGAGCTTCGACTAGTCGGCGCCACGTAGTTTGATGTTCGCCGCGTTGAGGATGACTTTGTTGCCGACAGTGAGAACATCATTGCTGCGATGTTGTTCAACTACTCGCTTCATTCATGTTTGCGTTTTCCCTAGGATCTGCCGTGTTTCCTCCCACATGGTGATGAAGTCGCAGCGTTGGACATCAACCGCAGGAATGTTGCTATGGCTATGTAGTCCGGCTGGTATGGCGGGAAGCTTGCCATACACCACTCCAAATGGAGTTTTTCCCGTTGTGGTAGAAACTGCCAAACCATGTGCGATTTCGACGTTCAGGAGCTTTTGTGCCCAATCCGTCCCGTGAGGTTCGTGTTGCTATGTTCGTCTTGGTGACCTGTGGACTTGACGCCACTCACATGCAGGCAGGCTACAGTGCTCGACGGCTACTTTGGTGGTCTCAGCTTTATCCCACACATCCCTATGTGCACACAAAAATTTTCTTGGTGGCCAGTTCCTGAGATCCACTTTCTTGGCAACATCACTTATGCTCTTGGTCAGCTTAGTTCTATAGAGCTTGTTTTTCTGCTTCCGTTGCTTCTTTCGGCTTGTCATTCGGCCACCCTAGTGCTTTGTACTGATCCCGAGATCTGTCTGGTTGCTGTTGGGTAGCTCGTAGATATGTTCTTGGACTTTCCATAGGCTAGCTGGTGCGTGGCTTGCATGTACGCTGGCCTGACCGAGAGTCCCTCTCTCTCGCTCTTTTTTCAACTAACTCTCACATTTCTAAGCGTATCTTCGCCGTCTCTCCATCTTTTCAAGCACCGTCATTCACATTGCGTTCTATGCGACCTGCGCACTCACACAGAATGTTGCTTAGGGGGTTTCTTCATTCCCTCATGGTATCACAGCAGTAGAGAGACTACGTGCGTGCACCCCACCATGCAACCCACAGACCTGGAACAGAGATGTATGGGCTGACTGGGTTGGGTTGGGTGGGGAGTACAGGTCCTAACAACGTTGAGGCCCTGAGCTAAGGGCTCACGCCACGTAGTCCTCCGGCAGAGCCGGAGGTGGAATGCCATAAAATTTTCTCGGTAGCTTCATTCGTCACTTCTGCTATCTTGGCGGTGACAAAACGAAGTGGCGGCGTTCTAAACCGCAGTAGCAGCAGCGGCTGCAACTGAAGCATAACCTACGGTAGTAGCAGCCCTTGGCATCTGCCACATCACTGCAGCAGATCTGCCACATCTGGCGGCAACAGCGGCAACCGCTCCTAGCTGCCGTGGCGGACGTTGTCGTAGCAGCAGCTGCTGCATTCCTACAGAAGTGGCAGCAGCATCATCTCTTGCGACTACCCTCAGCTGCAGCTGCGATAGCAATAGCAATCGCAACTGTAAGGGGTAGCGGAAGTGGTGTCCGCAGCTGGCTCTAGCGCAGCAACAGCAAAAGTAGCAGTAGCACCAGCAGTGTCAGCCGTAACTCTCGACAATACCGCTCGTAGCCCGCAGCTGTCTTTGGAGCAACACTAGCAGTAGGTGCTGGTGCTTGTAGCTAAACGTGTATTACAGTACAGTGCAACATCAAGCAGCTTCAGCATCCAGCAGCGAGCATCAGTAGTAGCAGCAGCCGCCTCGCAATTGCATGTAGCTGCAAGCCACGCGTCCGCATGTCGTGGCATAAGCTGCTTGCAGCACGTGCAACACTCGCGGCGGCAACAGTAGCCAAAAGTTGCGACCTCGCAATTGCACGGAGCTGCAAGCCACACGGCAACTCGATGCAGCATCAGCTGATCGTAGCAGCAGCAGCCTACGCAACGCGTCAGCAGCGACTACAACATCATCAGCAGTAGCGTGCGCATCCATCAGGAAGCTGCACCGCATCTTCCTACTGCTCCTCGCCGGCTAAGCACGTCGTTGCCGACGGGCCCGTGATCAAGGAGCCCATCGCATGACTTTTTTGGGTTACATAGTAACCCTTTGTTTTCTTACTTTTGTGTGTTTGTGCCGCAATAAAATCGTGATTGGTGGATAGGTCATTTTTCTGATGTATCCACCAATCAGGGTGCAAGAATTTGTAGGACTGTATGCCCCCCCACGTCCGCGGACGCCTTGCCACGGTCGAGCCCATGCAAGAAAATCACGGACACTGACCGAGATAGCCGGACAGATCCCGGATAATAAGGAATCACTACTCCGACGACAGAGCAACAGGGAAAGGACTGCACGTTGGGTTGGGTCCAACCTTCGCCTCTCCCTGTGCTGTTTCATGGAACTAGTCGTCCTGACGAACTCTTGTGACTCGTGAACCCGGCTTCAAACAGGGTCAAAATGCAATTTAAAGAAAAAATTCAACCACCGTCATAGAAGAAGGTAAATATATTAAACTCTACCTATAGTTACTTCATATTAATTTTCATAACAAAATGAAACATTCAAAACTAATCCACATTTATCAAAGGTCTTTTTTTGTGAAGTTCATCACAAACATGTGAAACTAGAATGTTCACGATATAAGAACAAATTAATCTCATTAAAACAAATTCATCATGATGTTATAAGAAAATCCATGAAAAAAAAAACGAGAAGAAGTGCCTTTTGAGGTTCTTCTTCAATATGTTGGTCGATTGTTTTACAAAAAGTTGTATCGTCCAATGCATTTGTTCAATTTTTGATTTTTTTTTATAGCTTTTACATCCACGCAAGAACGGGTGCTGAGATGTGGAAAAACAAAAGACAAATAGTTTGAACGAATGTCGATGACACTTTGGCAATCCATTTACAACCAGATTCCACGGACGAGGTAAAGTCTCATGGCAAACCTTCCATTATGTGGTCCGGATTGCGGGCAATTATTTAGCCTCTTAAGCGATGCTAATACGAATACTTTTGCTCGGTTACTAAGTAACCCTATGCACGTTTTGCGTGAAACACCTGCCTCTTGCTTTTTTTTTTTTTTTTGGTGGCTTAGACAGCGTTAGAGGTGAGGGAACCTATGCTGCACCCTTGGAGTCCGGCAAGACCCCTCTGGCGAAAGCTTTCAGTCGAAAGACTGTACCTTATGTGACGAGTCACACCAGTTTAGGTGCCCACGTAGCACCCAGTCCTGCTTGGATTATGTGGGAGTCCCACCCACTAACCCTCACCCCTAAAGGTACCTTCGCCACGGGTCGTAACCCTGTGACATGGGGGTTCAAAGCCAGCTTTTACACTAAGCTTTGAAGTACCCATCGCATGACGAGTTTGTTGACCACGAATCCGTGGCAGGACTTTGCTTGGCTTTTCTTGGCTTGGTGTCCAACACAAACAAAGAAAAGGGGAGGGGTGAACCCGGGTCCACCCACTCGTGGCCATCTCTCCACAAGACACCCCTGGCAGCTGCTTTCCTCTTCTTTAGCATTCTTTTTGTTTAATTATTGTTTCCTTGCCTTTTTATTTTTCTTTCTTCTGCGTTTGTTTTTCTCTCTCCTCTTTCTCTCCTCTCCCACTTGGTCGAGACCCAAACACATGGGGGATTGTCCCAGTGTCTCGAGAGACCACCATTCCTCAGCTCAAAACTCGGGCACGTAGGATTTTCCCACCTTGGTCGAGACCCGGGTACTCGGGGTTCTGCCCCGAGACCACGGGAGACCTCACACCTATGGGGTTTGCATTCTCGTACTGACACAAACTGCACGTGCTGAGGGCAAGGGACAACCCACCCTTTGTCCCACACTTCTCCGCATCACTTTCGTTCCTTGGCGGCATGACATCGTTGGTGTTGATGCTACCCGGCGCCTTTTGGGCGCCACCTTACTCTGTTCCTCCATTTATCCGATCACCGTCAGTGTTGTACACTCTTCCATCGTGGTTTTCCGCATCCACATCGACCTCCTTTGCACTCCGTCCCTCTCCTCTCACAACCATGTCCCGATCCCATCAGTCCCACTCACATTCTCCTTCATCCGTCTGCCATCATCAGCGTTGACCGTCAGATTCCTCTTGTACTGTGAGTTTGGCGGTAGGGTCCAACGGTCACCACTGTGAGTTGGATGGGTCCCTTTGGGGAGTGTCGGTGGACGGTTCAGGTGTGGCACATGCATGGATTGAGGATTGGCAGCATGTCACGTATCTCCGTCTTCTAACCTGTTGTCTTGGTCGTGCACCGTTGTCGACGGCCTTTTCAGGTGCTGTCGCTGTATGTCACGTTTCGTCTCCTGTCCGTGTTTCTCGTGGTTTCTGGATTCTTGACTCTGGGGCCACTCACCATATGCCTTGTTCCCGTGTTGCGTTCATGTCTTTGGGGCCTGTTGGGGACGTCTGTTTTGTCCATACTGGTTCAAGACAGATGTTGCCTGTCCAAGGCATCGGTGTCGTGCGGTTTGTTGGTCCCTCCGGTGACGTTTTCTGGCATGATGTCCTGTATGTACCTGCACTTTAGGTGAGTGTCCTGTCTGTCCCTACCCTCGATGATCAGGGTATGGATTTTGTCTCGTCTCGTGGCGTGGGTACCGTTTCGTTACGGTCGTCTGGGCGTGTCATGTTACGTGGCCTTCGCTGTGACAAACTGTATTGTGTGCCTTTTTTTTCACCTAATGCATCCGCCGCTGCCACTGCTCATGCCCTTGTTGCTCCTACGCTTTTGGCTGAGTACACGCAATTGCTTCATCGTCGCCTCCATCATGTGAGCACTGCTGCAATTTACAACTTGCTCCGCCACCAGGATGCTGCCACCTTCTCTGTGCCCTGCACCGCTGACGGCATGGATTGTGTGCAAGGCAAAATGCATTGCTCCCCTTTCTGTGTGTCCACGTCTCGCACCCATGAGCCTCTTGCTCTTGTCCATGCAGATGTCATGGGACCGTTCCCAATCGAGTTCCTCAGTGGCGGTCGTTATGTCCTCTATCTGACTGACGACTATTTCCATTTCCGTTGGATCTTTCCCCTCCGTCTCAAGAGTGATGTCGGTCCCACGATAAGGTCCTGGCTTGTCCAGGCAGAATGTGCCTGCCAACACAAGCTGCAGGTGTTTCGTTCTGATCGTGGTGGTGAGTTCATTGGACCTAACCTGTGTTTTCTTCCATTAGTCGGTGTCCGGTTTGAGTCCTTCGCACCCTATACCCCTCAACAAAATGGTGTTTCTGAGCGCTGGAATTGCACTCTTGCGGATGGGGTTCGTACCATGCTAGTTGAGTCTGGTCTGTCTGAAGCCTTCGCATATGAGGCCATAAAGTACATGACCTGGGTGTGGAACCGGGTTCCTCATGGTCCCCTTCCACACACGTCACTCCGTACGAACGTTGGTACCAATGTCGCGCTGACTTATGCCTTGCACGGGTTTGGGGGTGCGTTGCCGATGTCTGACTCCCTAAGGACTAGCGCAATCGGAAGCTCTCCCCACGCGGGCATCTCTGCTCGTTCATCGGTGTCTTGCCACAGTCCAAGGCGTGGCATTTCTGGGATCCTGAGAGTCGTCATGTCATTGAGGTCCATGAGGCTCTCTTCTTTGAGAGCAAGTTTAGTCGCGATATTGTCCATCGCGTCCCCTCTCTTGGCCCAGTCTTGCGTGTTGTCGGTAGCTCTTAGGCCGGCTGGCCCTCGAGCGGCTTTGTACACTCCCCTATGCCTGTCGTCTCACCTGCACCCTCAGTAGCATCCGTCTCGACACCACATCTGTATTTCTCCCTTCGTTGTTGCCTGCATTTTCGACACCTGCATTGTCGCCTACCTCCCTGCTTGTGTTCACATCCACTTCTTCCTCCTCGTCTATGCCTACGTCAGTGCTCATGACATCACCTAGTGCTATCGCTTCCTCATCGCCAGCATCGTCTCCTACATCCTCACCTGCATCATTGCCTGCATCATCTAATGCCTCTCCCCTTCATTCTCAACCCTTGTTGGTTCCTTCCGTAGCGGACCTTGTTGCTCCCCCACATTCGTCCGTCCCTACCCCGTACAGTCGGGCTCCACGTGATTGCCTACGTCCCTTCCAATCCTCCTCTCACACTTTCCCCTTCGCTAGTCGGTCTACATCCGCTCGTCCATCTGGCCCGGCCTTGGTACCTTCCGCTAACTCGCCTACTTCTACCACTGGCCTAGATGCGTTTGGTCTAGCATCGGCTGTTGTCCAGCCCAACTCAGCTGTCGGCTATTCTATGATTGTGGACAAGTTTTTCCGTATTGTAGCCGTTGCTGGGTCTAGTCTTGCTGTGCCTCACACCTCTGCTGCCACCGCACTCACTTCTCCTAGTGATACAATTCTCCCGCCTGATCCGAGCACCGTCCACCAGGCCTGCTCCGCTCTAGATGCGTCTATCTGGGAACAGGCTATACGTGAGGAGCTCGATGAGATCATAGAGCATGGCGCTTACGACTTGGTGGACCTCCCACCCGGTCGAAAAACCATTGTCGCTCATTGGGTTTTTAGGCACAAGCGGAAACCCAACGGCACGGTTGAGCGCTACAAGGCTCACCTCACTCCCAAGGGCTCCTCTCAAGTGGCTAGCGTCGACTACGATGCCATGTTTGCCCCTGTGGGGAAGTACACCACCGCCAAGGCACTCCTGAGCCAGGTCGCCAAGCATGACTTGGAACTACACCAAATGGGCATCAACAACGCTTTCC
Source organism: Penium margaritaceum (assembly GCA_023375785.1). Lineage (NCBI taxonomy): Eukaryota > Viridiplantae > Streptophyta > Zygnematophyceae > Desmidiales > Peniaceae > Penium > Penium margaritaceum. The sequence continues at coordinate 28,041 of SZWC01018736.1, read as the reverse complement.
TGCATGGCTGCCTTCATGAAGAGATCTACCTCGCTCATCCGTTTGGCTTTGACAATGGTACTGGCCGCGTCTGGCACCTTCGCAAGGCGTTCTATGAAGCAGTCTCCACGTTGCTGGAACCTAGAGATCTCTGCCACCCTTGAGCGCGGTGGCTATCCTCGCCGTCCGGTTGACCCTACTCTCTTCGTCAATGACCCTGGGACACCGTTTGTTGCCGTCCTGGTCTATGTGGATGATCTCCTCATCACATCGCCGCATCCACAGGCTGTCTAGACCGTGAAGGACCTCCTCCAGTCTGTGTACAAGATGAAGGGTCTCGACCCTGCTTGTGTCTTCTTAGGGATGGACATTGGGCGTGACCGATAGCCTCACATGCTCACCATGCATCAGGCCGGGTATGTCTGCACTCTAGGAGAGTGGTTCACTGACCTATTGGTGCATGTTCCCCATGCATCTACATCCATGACACCTGCTAGGTAGCGCCTCCTCAAGTCCACTAACGTTGTGTGGTTGGGGGAACTCGTCGATGTTACGGCCTACCTCCAGGTCATCGGGTCTCTGATGTTTCTCGGTACTATCACACGTGCTGACGCTGCGTTTGTGGTCAACTTCTTGTCCCAGTTCTCCCATTGTCTGCGTCACCTTCATCTTGAGGCTACGTTGCGTGTTGTCTGTTACGTCGTGTCCACACCCCGTCTCAGCTTGTGTTTTTGTGTACAACCCTCTGTCGTCGTTGATGGATACACGGACATCGATTGGGCCCTGGATCGTAACGCGCGTAGCCGGTCAGGTTACATCTTCCTCATCGGTGGTACCGCGGTTTCCTGGAAGAGCGGAAAGCAAAGTTATGTCCCGCACATGGCAAGAGCGGGCATGCCTGGTAGAATGCGGCCCTTCATCGCGACGGTGGTGACGGAGGACCACGATAGCTTCGAGGGATGGGGGGGGGAGGGAGATTGCCGGTCGATGCCCATCGGTCGGCACTTCATCACCCTCCCCCCCCCGCCCCCTCCTCCCACCCCGTATCCCCTCTGCCTCTCGCAGTCCACCTGCCCACCAACCCGCCCGCCGATCGAGGCCCTCGCAACTGACGACAGCGATGGTACGGGCGGCCGGTGGGCTGCCGGGAGGTGGGGGGAGTGTAGTGGGGGGGTGTGGGGGGGGAAATTTGCCAAGGATTCTGACGGATGGGCATCTGTAGCTATCCCCCCTCCATGAATGGGGATTTAAAAATCCGTGTTCGTTTTTTTTTTATATATGTTTCTCAACTTTATTCCCTCGTTTGATGTACAAACTATAGAAAACCCCACCCCCGAATTACACCCGGGGGTTTAGGGTTTGTTTTTGTGCAGGCACCTGTTGGGCCGCGCGGTGGCGAGGCCCAGTAGGTTCCCCGTTAACGCATGGGGAGTCTTGGACCCCCCATGCAAACTTCTTTCAAACCACTTACGAAAGATCACAAACCCTTCTATTAATGAGTTTGTGATGATTGGGTAGACAATGTGACGTCAGCATGTCAACTCTGCATCCATGCAACATGGACATGCTATCTTTTGACAAATTGAGAGGGGTATATTGTTTCTTTTTAACGCTTGCAAGCTCGCGTCCATGTAGAAGGGGTGGATCAGGCTTATTGTTCCGATATAGGGGCGGATAGGGCTTATTGTTCCGAGCGAGGGGGGGATCAGGCTTATTGTCCCAAGCGAGGGGTATATGGTCATTCTCCCCTTCTTCACTCCCTCAGTTCACATTGTGTACGAAGAAGATGTTTGAGCATCTCATTTGTTCGCTTGGTTTGGCTGTCAGTTTGAGGAAGAAACATCGTTGAAAGTTGAATTCTGTTGCCGTAGCGAGTCATGAGTTTCCGCCAAATATGGTTGGTTAACTGACTGATTGCATGTGATGGTTCTCGGCACGCCGTACGATGTTGTTTAGAAACAACCGTGCTGCTCCTTTGGCGATGATGGTGGTGATTGTTGGGATAAAATGGGACATTTTGGAAAACTTGTCGACAACCACGAGGATTACGACAAATCCCTTGGGTATGACTGGTAATCCTGTGACGGAGTCCGTGCAGATGTCAGTCCACATGTCTGTCGGAATGGGGAGCGGTTGCAAAATTTCGGGTGGCCTTTTGCGACACGATTTTTACCGCTGGCATGTGTTGCACGATTTGTAGAAGTTGGCCACGTCGGATTGCATCTTGTCCCACGAGTAGTTTTTGGCCAGCTTCTTTTAGCGTCCTGTCCTCTCCAAAGTGTCCACCTGGACCGGTGTCATGGCATTCTTCGAGCAACACACTGTGAACTTTGTCATTCAGGGGAATGACCAACTGTCAAGTGAATCGCCGTCGCTAGTAGGGTCCGTCATACAAGAATTCGCCTTGTTGTATCTTCTGTGCTGGTCGTAGCCTTGTGTGAACAGCCACTCAAGATAAGGATCTCATTGCAACAGTAGCGTCGACACCTCAGCCATAAAATCTGGTCGATGGCTGAGTATGTCAGCTGGGTTGATTTTGCTTGGCCGATACTTGATATTGTAGTCGAACCCAGATTCAAGGAACTCCATGTATTGGGTTTGATGTTGACTGAAGTTTGGCTGCATCTTCAAATGTTTTAGAGTATGGTGGTCAATGCGTACGATGCATTGGCGGCATTCAAGATAGCATCACCATGTCATAAATGCATGTACAATTGCCAGTATCTCTTTCTTGTATACGGTGTAGTTGAGTTCCGGCATTTGAGACATGTATGCGACCGGTTGCTCGTCGTTCCTGTGGTCTTGCAAGAGGACTACGCCGATGGCTTGATCTGAAGCGTTGGTAGCCATGACGTAGTTGGCCGTTGGATGGGCTTATTATAGGACTGGCGCAAAGGTTGGAGCATTCTGCAAAGTGGTGAACGCTTCTTGTTTGCTGTCTTCCCACAGTCACTCATAATCTTTTTGAGTGAGGTCATAAAGATGCGCTGACAATCGCGCGTAACCACGTACAAAATGCGTGTAGTAATTACAAAAGCCGAGGAAAACTTGAACGTCTCGAACGTTGGTCAGAATCGGCCAATCAGTGATTGCTGCCACTTTTTTTCGGATACATGGTGATCCGTCTGCCGTTGATGACGTGACCCAAAAACTCGATCAAACGACGATCGAAGTCACACTTCAAGAGTTTTCCAAAAAGCTTCTCTCTTTGTAAAAGTTTGAGAACTTCTCAAAGATGTCCATCATGCTCCTTTGGGGTATGGCTGTACACCATAATGTTGTCGAGGTAAACCAAGACAAAATCATCAAGGTATGGTCGGAAAATGTTGTTCATTGTCTCCATGAACGTCGCTGGGGCATTCGTGAGTTGGAACGGAATTACGGTGAATTGGAAGTGCCCATAGCGAGTTAGGGACGCCGTCTTCTTGATTTCGGTGTCTGCCATGTTGATCTAGTGGTAATCGCCGCGCAAATGGATTTTGGAGAAAATCCGAGCCCCTCGGAGTAGGTCAAAAAGTTCGATGGCTTGGGGAAGAGGGTAACGGTTCTTGATGTTAGCATCGTTCAATGCCCAATAGTCCACGCACATCCGCATCTCCCCAGTTTTGTTTTTGACGACTAGTACTGGTGCGGCATATGGTGACGAGGATGGACGGATGAATCCCTGATGGAGCATCTCCTCGAGCTACTTTTTCAGCTCGGCCAGCTTGTGATCGCTCATCCAATGGGCCCCTCAAACTGTGGGTCAGCTGACCGGCCTTAGATTGATACAACGGTCGATGTCTCGTTGAGGAGGTAGGGTTCTTGGGAGTTTGTCGGGGAAGACACTCACAAACTCTTGGATGAGTGGTGCAAACTCTTTAGGTACCATCGCGAACTTTGTTGATGCTGACGAAGCTAATGGGCCGATGAATTTGATAAGTCATCTGCTGCCACTTCCACTTTCTCCATTGGCTCAAGATGTACGAGCCACGCACGAGCTCCTTTTCATCTACAATGCTGGGCCACGTTGAGCAACACTGGATGCACCGGTTGTCGCTTCTTGGCTACTACGACTTCCTCTACTACGTCCACCTCTGTTGCGTTGGATGTAGTCTTTCGTCCCATGTGCGGAAGTTGTCACTTGGCGCCGTCGATTTCCACGGAGACATTACCTCTATTCCAATTGACCTGTGGATTGTGCCGGTATAAGAAATCTCGTCCGAGAATGATTTTGTGATCACTAATTGGACAGGACCTCCAGACCGTTATATCTTGTACATCTCCCACCTGTAGTCGTAGTGGTTCTTGGAATCTCCGTATATAAAATCTCCCATTAATGGTTTTTCCTTCAGACACCCCTGGTTTGGTCTGTAAACTCAGATTGCGGACCATTTTGTTGCTTGAAAAACTCTGAGAAGCTCCTCCATCCAATAGTGCCGTTGCTGTTTTGCAAATATTGCATCCTTGAGGCTGGAATGATTGCGGTACCGCCAGTTGGTCGTCCTTGTACCCCTCATCAGACTGTGCAGTCTCAGAAACCTTATGCGGTGTTATAGGCCACTCAGATGGGCAATCATTTGGCGCATATCGCTCCTCGCGGACAATGTTTGCGCCTTTCACTCTTGCCCTTTGCCATTTCCCGACTCATTTTTCTACGACTTTCCCCCCTTTTTTGCCTGCTGCTTGCTCCAACAGTTGCGAGCGATGCGACTGACTTTTCAGTAGTTATAGTAGGTTTCCTTATCTATTTGGTCGATGGCGTACACTTCCATCGGAGTTGAGGAGTCCGCCGATATGCCTTTTTCGTTACCACAATAATTGTGGTTACGAGGTTGCCAGCATTAGGATTACTGGTTCGGAGCATTGTAGTCAGCGCTGGCAATCCTTTCTACTACTGTGATCATCTACGGCAAGTTGTTTTGGATGTCAGAAATGGCGATTTTTGGCCGGATGTCCCGCTTTAGGCCATTGTATTGAAAACAGAGTTCGTCGGAGGTGATTTATGCACCACTAATGATCTTGCAGAATCCCCGCATGTACTCCGTCACGCTGGACTACTAATGGAGATGGTGGAGCTTGTACCATGCGTCAGACGTTTCGTTCAGCCGTCTGGATTGTGCCAACATGGCTCACGAGAATCGCATTGTTCCAGTCAGTTGGTGGTGTTAGGATGTCTTGCCATTGTTGGTTGATCTACTCCAAGGGTAGAACGCCTGCGGTCGGTGATATGAGACAGGTGCTGTTGGCCATCGATGATGCATCGCCGGTCTCCTGCTACCATTGGATGGCCTTTAGATCAGACCTTCAACTTAGAGCCGTGCCATGCAAAAGCACAGCCGCAAGGTCAATCATTTTCTTGCCGTTGACCCTAGTAGCAGTGATTCATACCTCCAAACTTGTCAGCCACATCCAAACCATTGGTCCCTTAGAGTTTGCAGATAAATTTTGGGTTCACTCGAGAATTGAGAATTTCTCTCGACGAGCACCATGTCACTTGCGCTTGCATTGCAAAGAGCCTCCATTGCGACGTTGAGTTGTTGGAGCACATGGCTGTTGATCCCCTCAAGCACGAAGCTTTGGTTTTCCAGTTCCTTGTTAATCCGCGCATGTTATCCGGTGCCACCTGTTGTTCTTGTTGCCGTCGTTGAGGCTTTCAGTAGGGTTGGCTGGTTCACCGCCGTTGGATCCACAACCAAACTGGTCGTCCGAGCCATAGGGGCTGATCGAGCTGCCGCATAGCCTGCCACGCTAGCGTTCGCTGTCGCTTCAGGGTTCTTATGCATAGGCACGTTCTCCTCATCCATTGCCAAAATCATCGCCAAAGTCTCGTTGTTTGTCATCGGTTGTGCTTGCTTGCCTCACGTTGTGGTCGTGAAGTCTGCAAAGCCTTGACATGCGAGAAGCGTCGACGGCTTATGCGAGGTTGGATGCCTCTTTAGCACCGATTTTCTCTCATACCTAGTGTTATGCCGAATGGAGCGTAGATGGTGAATAGGTAGAAGTTGCATGGTAGGACGTGATCTAGAATTTGAGCAATTCATAATTAGACGTAAGTGTACTTCGATGAAAAGTGTTGAAATGATCAAACACATATACATGTGTGTGTGTGTGTGTGTGTGCGTGCGTGTGTGTGGAGTTATGAATAAGACATAGTCAGGGTCGTAAGGTCGATTGTCGAGCGACACGTGTCGAGTCGCGTCGCGAGTGGTTGGATTCGAGAAGTTCCACCAAGAAATCACGGGTCTTTGAGAATCGACGGTGAAGATGCGAGATGCATATTTAAAAATTCAGATGCATCTCAGTGCATCAAGAAGTCGACCGAAAGGTCATGAAATTTCTGTCGTAGATTCGCAAGAGTGGTCAAAGTTGTTAGAAGGCTCGGGGAGGTTCACTAGAGGCGAGGGCAGATGGCCCTCGACCGTCGGAGTGAACATCAAGGTCTTGCGACGGGATGCGCTGTTTGTGTTGCAACAAAAATGCTCACTTGGAGAGATGACGGACTCATGTATGTCTTGTATGGAACACTCATGTCCAGCCAAGCAGAACGTATGTAGTTCACAAGGGTGAGATGCGAGAAAAAAAAAAGACAATTCAAGGATTTGGGAAAAATGGATCATTTGTATCAAGTAGTAATTGTGCTTTGATAAGAAGTGTTGAGTGAGTCAAGCCCATACATTCTTGTGGAGAATGAGAATGAGGCATATGTCGGGTCTTCGTTTCTCGAGCAGAGGGACGCGTGCGAGGTCGCGCAATGAGTGGTTGCTTCAAGAAGTTCTGCCAAGAAGTCGAGGGGCTTCAAGGATATCAAAGCGCGTCTTTGTAAAAGTCTAGCACCATCAAGAAGTCAAACGAACAATATCGAAACATGGATATAGTCTGAGAAACGTCAGTTGACCTTTCTAGAAGGTGGAAGAAGTTGTCATAAACTTGTGGAATAGAACACCATAGGTCGAGGCACTTGGCTAAAATGCCCTTGGCCGAACGGCGTTGAATTCCAGAGGTCGACGCACGATGGCCCTTGAATTAAATGACAGAAATACCACTCGTGGATTTTAGGGACTCGTGGACGTCAGGGACGTAACACCCCCCTCCCCTGTTTAGCCACGACGTCTGGGCAAGTTAGCGTACATAGGCCGGTGACAACGGGAATGGCTATTGACTAGGTGATCGACATCTCAGAGGTTGTTGTAGGGCTCCAAGTTGTGGTGTGCGGCATCGTAACCGTGCCACTAGACTAGATACTTGGTCATTTTTCCAGCGCGACAATGTCTGAGGATGTCTTCATTGACATACTCCGTATCACTGTCCACTTGCACAACAAGTCGAGGTGCGATACTTCTGCCAGGGAAGTTTGTTCTAGGGTCCTGGCAGTGTTTAAACTTGCTAATGTGGAAGACAGGGTGGATCGCCATGCTGTGAGGCACTCAAAGTTGAGCAACAACAAGGGTTTGCATTCGCTTGATCTCAAATAGTCCCAACCATCGTGGTTTGAGCTTTGCAAAGTCTTGCCTTCTTAGTTCGATAAGCGTGTAGTTGAGGAGGATGTGATCGCCATCACTAAACACGTCATCGTTACGATATCAGTGGGCTGTTCACTTCTCCACGGCATCAATGTCCGAGGATATCTTTGATAATGTACTCCGTATCCCCATACACTTGTGCTGGAACTAATGGTGCGAAGTCTCTACCAGGGAAGTTTGTACTAGGGTCTTGGTAGTGCTTGAGTTTTCTGATGTAGAAGACACGATGAATTGCCATGCTGTCGGGCAGGTAAAGGCATGCAACGACAGGGGTTTGCATCTGCTTGATATCAAACGGACCCAACCAATGCGATTTGATCTTTGCTAAGTCCTGGTCTCAAAGTGTGACATTTGCTAAGTTGAGGAGGATGCGATCGCTAACGCTGAACACGCCACTGTTTTAATTTCAGTTGGCTGCTTGCTTCATAGGTGTTTTCTTTCTTTGTGAGGGTTTGTCATATTTCCTCCCATAAACTTGAGAAATCCGTGTGATGAATATCGACCGCGGGAATGTTGCTCAACATTTGTAATCTTGCTGGCGTGGTGGGAAGTTTGTCATAGACCACTTGAAACGTAATCTTACGCATTCGGTGGAAGTGGTAGAGTTGTATGCGTGTTTGACGGTCGGCAATTTGGCTGCCCAATTGGTGCCATACGGGTCACATAACATGCAGAGGAGCTTTTTGAACGTCTGATTGGTTCTCTGCGTTTGTCCATCGGTTTCACGATGGAACGCCATTGATTATTGGATCTAACTATCGTAACGCGTCATCAACTCGTGCCACAAATAGCTAATGCTATGATTGTCTTTGTGGCGGATGATGGTATGTGATACGCTATGCACTCATTTAGTCTGGTTTAGGAATAGCCGTGCTCTGCCTTTGACGTTGACGATGGTCATAGTCAGGATGAAGTACGAAGTTTTAGAAAATCTGTCCACCACAAGGAGGATGGTGTCGTATCCCACGAGAGTGGCGAGCAATCCTGTCACAAATTATGTGGTGATGTGGATCCACGGCTCTGTTGGAATATGAAGTGGTTGGAATAGATTGAGTGACCTCATGCAATGAGATTTTTGTCTCTCGGAGGTGTCGTACAATTTGCACATGGCTGACACGTCGGTCTGCATCCTGTCCCACCAGGCCACAATAATTTGTAAGCTTATTGGGTGTTGTTTCCTTGCCAAAGTTGCCATCTAGGCCGATGTTGTGGCATTCCTCTAATAGCATCCTCTATAGGTACTTGTTTGGCCGGACAACCTGGAGAGTGAATCGTCGTTGCCAGCAGGCATCTTCGAACCAAACTTAGTTTTTTCGTACTCGTCAAAATCCTTGTAATCTCAAAAGAATATCCTAGATAGCTACGGGTTTCATTCAATGAGAAGCATATTGACTTGGGTCATAAAATGTGGTTGTCGACTTAGAGCATCCACTGGATTAGTTTTTACAAGTCAGAAGTCGATGTTGTAGTCAAAGTTAGACTCAGGGAACTCCATCCATCGATGTCAGATGCATGTTTTGATGCTCCCATTGTATTCCGCATAAAAAAACCGTACAAAATCAATCCAAGAACAGGGTCATTAGGCGCGGGGACAAGAAAGATACGGCCATGCAAAGGTGGGAGGTGCACCTCCACAAAACATGAGACGATTTGATCCCGAGCAGTGTGGAGCGACTTTCTTGTCCACTACAGCCGAAGCGCCCCTGGATGGACGCTGAGCCAATGAGGTAGGGCTCATTGGGATCCATGGGTGCTTCGGGATGGCAGCTGGAGCTACATCCAAAAGCAAGGGTGCTTCGGGCGGCCGTGACCCCCGCTGGCGGTGCTGCCAGCGATAGTAATGTGTGGAGCACTCAAACGACCATTATATAGCCGTTTTTCCACAATTGAGGTGTTCTTTGGTGCATTAGAAAGCTCGCAACGTGTACTACATGATGCTAGTGTTATGTGCATCATCTGCATCAACCACCACGCACTAAAATACATTAAGAGAAATGCAAATTTAAGACGTCGACGTAATCACCGCCTCGACCGGCGGCCCCCATAACTTCACCTCCCCCTCTGAGGACGCACCGTCCTATTGTGCTTGTGGTACACTCAGAGGACCATGTTTACCCCACCGTCCCTGTGGAAGTCAGCTTCTGGGATCCAGCTGTTGTGCTCAAATAGCCGAGCCATTGCACTAGGTACTACCACCCGCCGCCGCGCCCACGGTGTCCGAGAACCTTCTCCACCACGTACTCCTCCGCACCCTCCACCAAGAACGGTGGAGGAGGAGCCTGTCCTTGCGCCACGAACTGTGCATTTGGCTCCTTGTAGGCCTTGAGGAGAGAAGCGTGGAACAAGGGATGGATCCCGTAGTGGGCACACAACTCCAACTTGTAGCTCACCGTAGACCGCTTCTCCTTGACCGGAAAACAACCCACCCACCAAGGCTTGAGCTTATTGCCGTCCACCCCCGCCAGTTGCAGGTCCCGCAAGCTCAGCAACACCTCTTGTCCCACTGAGAACTCCTTGGCTGTCCGATGCTTAATCGCTTCCTGCTTCATCTACTACCATGCCTTGTGAAGCGCCTCACGTATGTTCCGCCACACCTCCGTGAAGTCACTTGCAAATTGCTGCACCACGTGTAGGTCCGATTTTGTCGCCATGTCCGAGGGACATGCAAGTTGCACCCCATAATCCATCTCAAAGAGAGACCTTCCCATCTAGGTATTCACTACTGAGTTGTAGGAAAACTCAGCCATCGAGAGCTTGCATTCCCATTCTTCACAATCTGGTGCCACGATCTCCCGCAAGAGTTGCTCCATGGTCTGGTTGGTGCACTCAGTTTGGCCATCATTTCGGGGGTGGTAGGGTGATGAAAGAGCCACACGATTGCCTAATTTCCAGAAGAGTTCCTTCAAAAACCGGGAGGTGAAGCATGGGTCGCTGTCCGAGACAATGCACTTTTGCACCCCGTGAATTTTGATGACATGTTGAAAGAGGATTTGAGCCATCTCTGCTGCCGTAACCCTCTCTGCGTATGGAATGAAGTGCGCCATTTTGCTGAACTGGTCCACCACCACCAACGCCATGGTGTTGCCTGTTGTGCCCCGTGGAAGACCTCCCACAAAGTCCAATGAGATGTCCATCCACAGGTGGTCTAGCAACGGTAGCAACTGCAGCTTTTCTTGCGCCCGTGCCCTTCGTGACTTGATTCTTTGGAATGTGTCACAGCTGCTCACGTAATCATTGCAATCATCTCCCATCTTTGCCCACCATTATCGGCACACAAGTGTCTTGAAGGTCTTGTCATGGCCAAAATGACCACTGTAGTGCGAATCGTGTGCCTCCTCCAACAATGCTTGTTGGAAGGACGTACTCCGTGGTACCACAATCTGGTCCCCCTTCTCACGCCACCAATACTGGCCATCCCACTTGCATCCCTTGACCATACTCTCAGCAAAGGCCTTGTCCTCCGCATACTCGTCAGCAAACAGGCTACAGATAATCGGAGATCCCGCCAACACCGCGATTGCATGCGCATCCAAGTTCGGGTGACACAAAAGCGGATCCGTTGGGTTGATCTTCCCTAGCATGTTTTGGATCTCGTAATCAAAGCCGCCCTTCTCCAGCTCCATCCATCATGCTTGAAGATGGCTCAGGCTTGGCTGCAACTTGAGGTACTTGAGCGCGTAGTGGTCCGTGTGCACCACACACCGCCGCCGTTCAAGGTAGCACCTCCACTGCTTGAAGGTCCGGACCACTACAAGCATCTCCTTTTTGTGGATTGTGTGGTTGAGTTCAGTCCCTTTCAACTTCTTGGAGTAGTGCGTGATGGGCTGCAACCCCTACCCTTGGTCGTGCATCAGCACCCAGCCGATGGTGTAGCCGCTTATGCCCGTCGCCAATACGTACTCCTTTTTCGTGTCCGGGTGCACCAAAACTAGTACCTCACACATGGCACCCTTCATTGCACCAAAGGCTTACCACCCTTTGTACCCCATTCCTATTGGTGTCCCTCCTTTCAGAATGTCTGTCAAGGGTGCTCCCATTGCCGCGTGTCATCGGATAAACCTCTGGTAATAGTTTGTAAAACCCAAAAAACTTGGATGTCATGCACGCACGCCGGCTCTGGCCACTCCTTCACTGCTTACACCTGTTTTGCATCCAAGGGGATCCCCTTCCCACTGACAATGTGCTCCAGAAAGTCCACCTCCTGCTTGGAAAATTCACACTTGCCAAGTTTGGCAAACAGTCACTCCTTCCTCAGCACATCTATCACCGTCCACAGGTGATCTTGGTGTCCTCCATCGTCCGTGAGTACACAAGGATGTTGTCAAGAAAGATGACCACAAACTGGTCCACGTAGGGGTAGAACACCCGGTTCATCATCTCCATGAACGTAGTAAAAGTATTTGTTAGTCCAAGAGTTATCACAAGATACTCAGAGTGTCCATGGCACGTTCGAAAGATTTTTTTTCACATCCACCTCCGCATTGCTGATTTGATGATACCCCAACCTCACGTCTAATTTGCTGAAGACGCACGCGCCTCGCAGGTGGTCAAAAACATCCTCCGCCCGTGGCAACGGGTTGCGGTTCTTCTCCATGATGTTGTTGAACACCCGGTAGTCCACGCACATCCATAGCTCTCCTGTCTTCTTCTTGATGAAGAGCATCGGTGCAGCATATGGATACACCAACAATTGGATAACTTCCTGGTCCACCAACTCCCCCAATTATTTCTTGAGCTCCACAAGCTCCACGTCGTTCATGCGGTTGTAAGACCATACCGTTGGTGACGACCCTGGCACCACCTTGATCTTGTGGTTGATGTCATGTCGCGGAGGTAGCCCCTTTGGAAAATCCTTCAGAAAAACATTGCTGAACTCATTGAGCACCTCCCTAACACCAGGAGACAACTATGGAGCTCCTCTGCCTTCCATTGGCTGCCCCTCTATTGCTTCAACTGTTGCAATATGCTACTCTGTTACTTGTTGTTACTTGGCACGCATGCCAAGTAAACCTGGCCACCCTTGCGCTCGCACCGCTTCAATGGTTGCACGTTGATGACGAAGAAGGAGTACGTATTGGCGACGGGCAGTCAGGTCTCGAATGGTCGATATCTCACCGTGTAGGTAGCTCTCATGGAAATTTGTCAAGAAAAACCCCTTCAAATTCCTTGACAAGTGCAACAATCTCCTTTGGTATGGCATCAAACTTTTCAAGTGTCGAGGCTGATATAATCATCTCGACAGCTACGAATTCTTCCACCTCCCTGGTCTTTACATGGACTAGCCACACTTCAGCTCCACATTCTAGACATGTTTTGGCCACGTCCAAGGATATCGGCTCGCAGTTGGTCATAAACGCAACGTCATCTGTTGCTTCTGCCTCTACTAACTCCCTTAAGCATCGTTTCATTATGGGTCGCTCAATCATAAATAGATGTCCTTTTCTATCGAGGATGCTAATTCGGACCGATCCGCTGCTCGTGTCCACCTATGGATTGTGTCGGTACAGGAAATCTTTCTTCAGAATGATTTTGTGGTTGCTCATTGGGCAAGTTTTCTGGACCAATATGTCGTTCACATCTTTGATTTGTAGTCAGAGAGGTTTGCAAAGTTGTCACATGTACAGTCGTCTGTTGACATGTTTTCTCTCAAACACTCCCTGTTTGGTATGTAAACCTAGGTAGCAAACCATGCTCATGCTTAAACAGCTGTGAGAAGCTCCTTTCCCCAGTCGTGCCAATATCATTTTGCAAATTTCACAATCCCTTGGTTGTGCTCAAAATAGTGTCGCTGGTTGGTTGTTAGTGTACCCATTGTCAAACCTCACAATTCCATGCGTCCTCAGTTGTGGCAATGTGAGCCGCTCAGTTGGGTGATCAGTCGGTGCATAATCTTCTGACCTTTGAGGAGCCTTGTCGTCTACTCCTTTCGTTTGTTTTTTTTCCCAACTCCTCATGTTTTCTCTGCAGCTTTCCCCCTCTTTGGCCTACAAATTTGATTTTTGGCAGTCGCACAAGATATGACCCAACTTCCCACAAGTCAAGCAGAGCGGTTGATTATTTTGATCGATGGCATCAATCTCCATTGGAGATGATTTTTTCGTCGAGTGCAACCATCCTATGCTAGGATAGGAATTGCTGCTTTGGGATCGCTATCCATTTTGTTCCTGCTTCCAAGCGTTGTACTTGATCTTGTCGATGCAATTGGCTAATGTAATCATTTGTAAAAGGTCGTCTTGGATGCTAAAAAAATGGCAATTGCTCTCCAGCTACCTTTCTTGAGGTCATTATTGTTTTCTTTTAGAAACAAAATTCGACGGGAGTTAGGTCGCTCTCGATGATGAGTTTGTAGAATAATTGCATATACTCCACCACGTTGGGCTGTTGACGTAGGCGTTTGAGCCTGAACCGTACGTCAGACTTCTCATCAAGCTTCCCAAAGTGGGCCAATATAAAACGCATAAATTCTTTCCACGTTTTCAGTGGTGTGGGAGATTCATGCCACGTAGAATTCATCTACTCGAGAGGTACAAGGCTTGCGATTGACTATGTGAGAGCGGTTGACCTAGCGTTGCCAATCTCCTACCTTTGTTGGATGGTCTTTAGATCAGACCACCAACGTAAAGCCGTGCCACACAAAATCAAGGCCATAAGGTCAGTTTTATGTTTGCTCCTTTTGACCCCAAAAGTGGTGAAGTACACCTCCAAACTCTTCAGTCACATCCTGGTCATTAATCCCTTTGAGTTTGTGGAATTAAACGTTTGTGGAAGTGCTGGTCGGATCCAAGGTTCACTCAAGAGATGGAGATTTATCTATGTGAGTACTACTCTACATGCTGAGTAAATTCAAAGCTCCTCCATTTTTGCATTGAGTTCTTGGAGTAAATAGTTACTGAAGCTCTCAAGTCCAGACATATTTTGGTACAGATCTTCATTGATTGATGCTTGTCTGTTGGTGCCTTCCATCGTGCTAGGTATCGACTCGTCAGGGAGCGGCAAGTGCGAGGGATTTGCCAAGATTGAGTGGCCTATCATGGGGTTGGTTATCCGGTTTGTCAGTATTACACCATTCATTGCAAAAGCTACCCCTTCTGTTTGGTTTTTCTAGAGAGCGTCGGTTTTCATGTAATGCTGATCCTCTATGCTATGATTATGTGCCGGTGACTACTGCTCGTGGCTGGTTGCGATCGCTCCATTGACTACTGTCATCGTGAGGTCTGTGATCTTCTGAACGGGGGAGCTGGGCTGAAAACTCTTTCTAGGTTGTCGCCAGTTAGGTGATGCGCCGGTTACCCCTCTAGCACCACTGCACTCTGATACCAAGTGTTATGCCAAGCAAAATGTAGACTGTTCACAGGGATGAGGTGTGAAGCGCTAGAAAATTTGAAGAAAAAAAAACAATTGGACAACTTGTAAGCAAGTGTACTTTGAAGACAAGTGTCGAGTAGGTCGATCATACATATAGAATGAAGAGAATCAGAATGAGGCATATGTTGGATCCTTGGCGCTTGAGCCAAGCAACACATGCGAGGTTGCATTGTGAGTGAATGATTCGAGAAGCTCCACTGACAAGTAAGGATGCTTCAAGAATACCAAGGCATGGTTTTGTAAATTCCAAAACCATCTAAAAGTATACCAAACAACATCAAAACATCGATATGGTTCGGGAAGCTTGTGTCAACCATTCCAGAAAGTGGTTGATGTACACATAACCTTATAGAACGAAGCACTAGAGGTCGGATGAGGTAGCCAAATCTCCCTTGGTCGATTGGTGTAAAAATCCTGAGGTCTTCACGCGCTGTGCCATGAATGTTATGACAAAGATATCCACTCATAGAGTTTACAAACTTGTATACGCCGGTGACATAACATTTGGAGTAATTTTTGCCAATTTTTATGACGTTCCTGACTCTAACGAGTCCCTAAACTTCGTGAGTGAGATTTGTTTTCCTGACTTTCATGAACCACTGTGCTTCGACCTCATGAATTTTATGCTATTTTGCCAAGGGTATTTTTTTTTACGTGGAGTGGAGCATAGGTGTTTCATAGGGATGAGGTGCGAGATAATACATGGTCTGAGGCATTGGGATAAATGGATAACTCTCACTAAGTAGTGAGTGTACTTTTACGACATGATTCGAATGAGTTGGGCACATACATGGAAGACGGGAATCAGATTGGGGCAAATGTTGGGCCCTCGGCGCTCGAGCTGAGTGATGCGTGCGAGGTTGCGCCGTGAGTGGCTTCTTTGAGAAGCTCCACCAGGATGTCCGGGGGTTTAAGAACATCAAGGAGCACTTAATAAAAGTCGAGCAATGTCAAAAAGTCAACAAAAAACTATCAAAATATTGATATGGTTTGTGAAACTTATTTTGACCATTCTGGAGAATGGTTGAAGTTGTTAGAATCTTCTAGAATGAAACACTGGAGGTGAGGGTAGTTGGCCAAAATGCTCTCGAAAGATTGGCATAAAAATCTTGAGGTCATAGCGTGATGGACCATGAATGCAATGACAAAAGTGCCCACTCATAAAGTTTAGGGATTTATCTACGTATAGGACATAACACTTCCTCCCCCTCTTAGCTACGATATTCTAGTGCAATAGTAAACATAGGCCGATGAGGACTCTAGTAGCAGTCCATCAAATAATCGACATATTGGAGGTTGTCGTAGGGCTCTCAATAGTTGTGTATGTCGCCCTAGTCGTACCACTTGGTAGTTTTTCCACTGTGTCAGCGTCTCAGGATATCTTTGATTACGTAGTTCGTATCGCTATTCACTTGTACAAGAGGTGGCGATTTCACATCTCGGCAACAAAACTAATGGGTCACGATAGTGCTTGAGTTTACTGAGGTAGAAAACAAGATGAATCGCCATGTTGTGAGGCAGTTGAAGTCAAATAACAACAAGGTTTTACATTCTCTGGATCTCAAGTTGTCGAAACCAACAAGATTTGAGCTTCATAAAGTCTTGTCCTTCGAGTTTGATGTTTTTCATGTTGATAAGGACGCGATCGCGAGCGTTGAACATGTCCTTGTTATGACGTCTGGCGACCCCTTGCTTCATAACTAATTGTACCTTTGTGAGGGTCTGTCGCGTTTCTTCCCATACGTTATGGTGAATATGGTGAATATCAACTATAAGAATCTTGCTAACTCTATAACCCTATCGATTTGACAGGATGTTTGCCATAGACGACTAGGAACGGTTTTTTGTCCATTGCGGTGGAAGTGGTCGAGTTGTATGCGATTTTGGCGGTCAGCACTTAAGCTATCCTATCTGTGTCTTACGGCTTGCAGAATGTGCAAAGAAGCTGTTTGAGCTTCTCATTGCTCCACTTTGTTCTCCCCTTAGTTTGAGGATGGAACGACATTGATATCTAGATCCGACTAGCTTAACGCGTCATCAGTTTGTGCC
Source organism: Penium margaritaceum (assembly GCA_023375785.1). Taxonomy (NCBI): domain Eukaryota; kingdom Viridiplantae; phylum Streptophyta; class Zygnematophyceae; order Desmidiales; family Peniaceae; genus Penium; species Penium margaritaceum. The sequence continues at coordinate 11,146 of SZWC01018736.1, read as the reverse complement.
AAAATTGGCTAGTAAATTGCCTATCGTTCTCTTTGATGATGGTATGTGACATGCTGTGCTTCCATAAAATCTGGTTTGGAAACAACCGTGATGTCCCTTCTATAGTGACGATGGGTTTTCTGAGGACGAAGTGCTACGTTATAGAAAACCTTTCCAACACCTTGTGTTGGAAAGGTTTTCTATAACAAAAGTGGCGTCATATCCTTTAGGAGCGGTAGGAAATCTCGTCACAAATTCCATATTGACATTGAACCATGGCTTTATCTGAACTGGGAGTGGTTGGAGTATACCAGGTTGCCTCTTGCGACAATATCTGCCTTCAACAATTCTTACACTTTTTAAGGCTAACACGTCCGTCTGCATCTTGTCCAACCACTTGTACTTCACCAGCTTCTTGAGGGTGTTTTCCTTGCCAAAGTATTGACCTCTACCGGTGTTGGGGCATTCTTCTAATAACATTCATCATAGTTCCTTGTTTTGTGGAACGATGACCCTGCAAGTGAATAGCCGTTGCCAGGGGTGATAAAACCAAAAATTAGCTTTTGTTGTATCTTCCGAACTCCTCGTAGCCCCTTACAAACAACCTTGCAAGGTACATGTCCTCTTTGACAAGTAGCATGCTAATCTTGGCCATCAGAGCTGGTCGCCGACTAAGAGAATCTCCCAAATCAGGTTTCCATGTTGGTACTCAGTTTCATTGCCGAAGTTGGATGCATGCTGAAGATGCATCATCGGCATGCAAAGTAGCACCATTATGTTTTGAATGTGTGCACAATTGCTAGGATCTCTTTCTCGTGCACCACGCAATTGAGTTATGGCCTCCACAATTTTCTTTGAATGTACACGACTGGCTGTTTTCTAGAGCCATTGTCTTGGAGGAAAACAAATATGTCGTCTTGATTGGATGCTTTGGTGGTAATGAAGTAATCCATGATGGGATCTGCCGAACGTAGGGTTGGCGCAGAGGTCAGAGCATTTCTACAAGAGTTGAATGCTTCTTGCTCACTCTCAGTATTTTTGTCAGTGAGATGAAAGAGAGGCACTGACAATCAAGCATGTTCCCTTATAAAAGAGGCAATCATGGTTGTAGAAGCCTAAGAATTCTTGGGTGTCCCAAAACCCTGTGGACGTCAGAAAATCAGCAAGTGCCTCCACTTTCCGGGTCCATGGTGATGCCTACACTGCCACCGGTGCTTATGTGGTGTTAAAACTCAATCAAATTCACACTTAAGGAGTTCTCCAAACAAATTGTGTCTTTCAAAAAAATTAACAAAAAATTCAAAGATATCCATTCTGCTAGTCTGAGGTGCAATTGTACACCAGAATGTCATCGAGGTGCACGGTGACAAAGTCAAGGTATGGGCAGAACATGTTGTTAGTTTCTGCCATAAATGTTGTGAAACATTTGTGAGTTCAAACAGAAAAAATGTGAACTTGAAGTGCTTGTATCTGGTGCAGAATGCTATCTTCTTGACTTCCTTTAGAGATACACGGATCTGATGATAGCCACTATGTAGGTCGATTTTGCAATAAATAGGCACTCGTAGAATTGGTCAATTTTTTTGTTTACTTTTAGAATGGGGTAGAAGTTGTTGATGGTGATGCCATTTAACATTTGGTTGTCCATGTAGACCACATCTCTTTTCTTTTATTAAAAAAAAACTACACATGCCACGTATGGTGTCGTGTAAGGTCTGATGCATCACTAATCCAACATCTCGTCAAGTTGATTATTGAGTTCGGTCACCTGGTGATTTCTCATCCAATAGTTTCCTATTACCATGTGTTTTCTGCCAAGCTTAACGTCTATGTGATGGCCAAAGCTTCGTTACAAAGGTAGCCCTTGGGGTAGCTCGTCAGGCAAAACCCCTCAAAGCTCCTTGCTGAGTGCTGCAAATTCTTCAGCTACGGCTACCAGCTTGTAGATGTCTCTTGGCCATGTCCAAAGATATCGGATGGCATTTTGTGGCTACCACAACTTCCTTTACAACTTCAACCACTGCTACTTCCCGTAATCGCCGTTGTGTTGTGGGTTGTTGGTTTAGAGGAATATGTAGTAATCTGCCATTAAGGCTGATGTAGAACAATCCGCTACACTAATCCACTTGTGAAAATGTTGGTGGCATAGGAAATCTTACCTAAGGTGATTGCTCATTGGGCAAGTTCTCCACGACGTATGTCGTATAGATATCTGATTTGAACTTAGAGAGGCTAAAAAAATTGACAAATCTACAATTGTATGTTGACAAAATTTCCTTCAAGCACTCTCGGTTCAGTCTGCAACACCATTTCTAAACCATGTCGTTACTTCAAAAGCTGTAAGAAGCTCGACCATCTAGTAGTGTCAATATCGTTCTACAAATTTTACAATACATTGGTTGTACTCATAACAGTATTGTCAGTTGGTCATCCTCATACCTCTCATTGAAATTCATGATTTGAGGAACCAACGTCTACGGTGATGTTAGCTGCTTAGATGGATGATCGATCGGTGCTGACTGTTTTTACCAGATAGGAGTTTTGTTGTCCTTTGGCGTTTTCTGACTCCTTGATTTTTCTTTCTAGCTTTCCACTCTTTTTGGTATCTTGATGCTATTTCTGACTGTTGTGCGAGAAGTGACCCATTTTCCTATAAATCAAGCAGAGAAGTTGATTGCGTTTATTGACAGTGGCAATCTGCCAACAGATACACAGTTTACGTTGACTGTGACTTTCCTCTATCAAGTTAACAATTGTGGCTTTGGGGTTGCTAACTCTCTGACTCATAGATGTGATCATTGTTGTTGGTTGTGTCGATGCAATTGGTTGTTGTGATAAATTTCAAAAGGTCACCTTAGATGCCAAAAAAGGGGATTTCTTGCCGATGTCTAATTTAAAGCCATTGTTGTAGTTAGAACAGAGTTTGCCAGAGGTATGGTTAATTGTGTACATTTTATACACTGTTTCTTTTCTGAATTAACATATGTTTGGAAGGGAATACTCTTTGAAATTTGTTGTATACAAATAGGTTACTGTATACTAGCCTTGAATTTAGTGTTTGTAGTAAGAGGGCTAAATTGAAAAGGTATATGGTAGCAACCAGGAATGAAACTTCAAGTTCATTCTAGGTCTTTAAACTTTCAACAAAGTGGCATGTACATTGTCCTAATCATAGTTTTAGAAACATCAGTTTTTAATTATCATGTCTTTTGAAGCAAGGCAGTTTGCCAATTCAAGCAATTCCCGAAGTAGAGAATCTCCCTCAAATGTATGGGGTGAGTGTATCAAGATGTGTATGAGGTGGTCATCCCAAAATGTACACAATTCTACTACCGAGAGGTTGGTTCTTTGTCAATTCCATAAATTTCAATACATTCATGTATTATTGTTGATCACCGTCCAATTCACTTCACAATTCCCTTATTCAATACACTTTTTGTCTCTGGGAGGGGGCAAATCGTCATCAGCGCAACCCCTGTCAGTCCCCCCCCCCAAAAACAGAAAGCATATTAGTCAAATGTATTGGAGTATGAACGTTCCAAAATATTAGAAACGAGAAAACATCATACACTGGTGAACAACGTGATATGCATCTAATAAGATGTTTCATCCATCACTCTAGTTGAATCGATGCACAAATCTCATCTCATTTATGACATAACGTTTGCGATGCAGCACCGGTTTCCTCCCAAAATTTGTAAGTTTTAAGGATGGTTGTTTGCAATTATGAATTGGGCCTCTATTGAGTACCACGTGGAATCGTCTTCATGCGGGTGCGAGTCCATAAGAGACCATCGTTACCCCCCACACCCCCTTAACTCTATGCGGGGATTATATTACGACGTGTGTTGGGACAAGAGGGCAAGAAGATCACAAATGTATTAGTTAAAACAATGATATGCATCTTCTTTCAATCTAGTACATTTGTGTATAGTATGGGCCCCTCCTCCGATCCATGTCCCAATACATTGACCCAATACACTTTTAGTGTTTGGGGGGGTGTCCCAATCATTGGTAATTGGACGTCGTTTCTGATCCACCCCCAAAACAATGAAAGTATATTAGATGAATGTATTGGATTGTGTTTCTTTTTCAAATTATGAGAATAACAAAACATTTGTACACTGGTGAACATCTCATAACGATCCTCAGACAACCTTTCATCCATCAATGCACCTGGATTGATGGACAAAACATATGCAAATTTGAGTGACGTATTTGTGAAGTACATCGCCTAGTTAAGCAACAGAATGACAGTGTTGCCACTCCAACTAGAAACATCGAGCATACCCCCTCAAGATTGTACTTGCCATAGTATTTTGATGGCGATTGAAGTAGTTTAGGATTGTTTCTTTGTCTCTTTGACATTTCTCTCAAGAATTTCCATTCTTGGCTGACACTTGAACCCCCCGTAAAGAGCATGATACATTAGGAAAACATAAGTTTCCATGGGGGTGTCAGGGGAGGTCGATGTAAAAGTCGCTTCCCATCCTAGATGTCTCCCACTTGAAACGGAAATCTATCGGTCAGTACACGTTGTGGCATATGAAACTCGAAAATGACATTTACAATGGTGTACATTGCTACGTTTTGTCTACCTGTTGTTGTTCATTTGTGAGGAGCAAGATTGTTTTAATGTTAGAATATTGTTAAACTGGCAAACAAATCCACGTGTGTTGTATTATCCAAGTGCTTAAGTAAAAAATGCTTCCCATGCATGGTTGACCTCAAAGATTGTTGCCGTTGTCAGTGGTTTTCTTGCCAACATTGCTTGCGCGTACAAACGTGGAAAACAAGACTGATGGCATGAGTGATTGATTGTCACGAGATTGCATTAGTGACACAAATTAATTCCATTTGATATTTCTGGTTTTTTACATGTAGTACATCAAAGACAAAAGGTACACATGTCTGTCTTTTAGCACAGACAAGGCCAACTTCAGACATATTCTACCAAACTGTATATGGATTTTATCTTAGACAAATTGAATTAAAAGTTATCAATCTAGAGTCTTTAGTGTCCTCCAAGGTTTGATGTGAGAAACGCCCACCACACAATTGAACACGAACTTAGTATCTTGAAGTAGCTAATTTTTTTGATGAAATAAGTGAATACATATTACTTCATGAGACAACAATATGTATTCAAACTTTCCATTTGTTGATAGTATATGGGGTTTTCTATGAAATTTTGTTCCTTTTCTTGATTTCATCATTTTTCTCTGAACATTTTCACAAATATTTGCATTATGCAAGTAAAACAATCTTTGTGTTTTAAGGGTGTCATATCTAACCTTCTAGTACACTTCTTTGAATATTCCTATAAACTCCATAGGAACTATAACTTGATGTAAACTCATACAAATATGTGTTTCTAGGGGTGATTGGTCGCACATGGTTTGTCGGGGGTGAGGCCATTGCCGGTGATGATTTTGAAAGAAAATTGCATGTAATCAGCCATATTAAACTGTTGATGTAGACGTTGAAGCCTATATCATGCTTCATATTTCTCATTTAGCTTTCCAAAGTTTGTACGTATGGCACGTGCAAAGTTGATCCATGTCTCTAGTGGCGTGAGGGAGTCGTGCCACATAGGTTTTATTTGCTTGAGAGGTAGTAATCCCGCGGTCCATGATGTGAGAGCGATCATGTCCGCGGTTAATCTGGCTCCGCTCGTCACCTATTGGTGGTGGATGGTCTTTAGTTGAGACCACCAATTCAAAGTCGTGGCATGCAAAATCAAGGCCACGAGGTCAAATAAATTTCTTTTTTTGCTATTGACCCGAGCAAGGTGAAGTAGACCTCCAACCTCGTTAGCCACATCTTGACCTTAAGTCCCATTGAGTTTGCAAGATTGAACGGCTGTGGAAGTGCCGATAAATGTGGTGTTTATTCAAGGGTTTTCATATCTCTCACGATGAGCACTACTTCATGCGCATGGGAAATCTGAAGCTCCTCTACTGCCAGGTTCAGTTGTTGGAGCTCATGGGTATTGAGGCCCTAAAGTTATGACAACTTTTGGTACATGTCTTCATTTACTAGAGTGTTTTTGTCAGTGCCTCATATTGCACCAAATGATGTGCTGATGGTTAGCAGCGGGGACAAGGGATTTGCTGGGCCGGAGGCTCCATTGCCGCGCTGGCTGTCGGGTTCATCTATGTTGTGCCATTTGCCACAAAAGTTACCGTTGCCGCCTTCTTTGTTTTGAGAGAGTGATTATTTGTATGTTTTCAATCCTCCATCGTTAGAGTAATCACCGGTGATTTCTTCTTGATGCTGGTTGTGATTTCTCTGCTCACTGTGTTGTTGCGAGGTCTACGATTGCCTAAATGGTTTAGGTGCATTGAAGACTTGTACGAGGTTGTTACGAGGTAGGTAATATGTTGGTTACCCCTTTAGTGGTGCTACGCTTTGTTACCAAGTGTTTTGATGAGAAGAATGTAGGTGATTCATAAGGATGAGGTGGGGGACAGTAGAAATTTTGAGGAATTACGACAAATGGACAAGGTTTGTTTAGAAATAAGTGTACTTGGATGAAAAGTGTCAAGTGAGTCAAGAACATATGCAGAAAGTCAATTTTTTAAGTTTCTTTGAATTCTCCTATACACACAAAGGATGGTATGATGATAATAGATAAAGAATATGTGAAACTATTGATATTTTTCATAAGTATAGCTTTATACATTGATGGGAATGATTGCAGATAATGAAGTTTTTGAAAAGGAAGTAATAGAGAAACCTAATGAATCACGGATGAAGACCACATTATTGTTTATCCAAAGGTAGATGAAATGATCTGTTATAAGGAAATATCCTCACAGGATGTATGAGGTCCCTACAATAGAAAAACAACATTGTTCAATGATATTTTAAGGCCTTTTAGCTTAGCTGGTCTATGAGGGGCTCATTGTTGGTTGTGAGGTTCGCACGATCTTGATTTTGTGGATAAATGGTTTGATGTTGTGTCCATTATGGAAATCAAGATGTGGAAAATATTGGGAGTGCTTACGTTTCCTTTCATAACACAATTCATGAGGACATTTTTGCATTTGTTTAGTCATATGTGTTTTTCTTCTTCTTCATGTTTTAGAAGGTAAAGTTGTCTTGGTTGTAATTTCAACATAATAGGATGATGGAAAGCTCAATACCTTTGAAAGCGTTACGAGATGATGATATTGGTGAGGTTAGCAGAAACATTAGATGCGTGGTCATTACTAGTCCTCCCCATGAACGATTTTTTTTGGAGAAGACGCTTCACAGTGGCACCGACTATCATTAACATCATATGTGACATAAGCTGGACAAGTTATGACAAATCACACGTTTTCACAAAACATAACTAAACTATCAAATTGAGGGCTAAGTTAAACTGAAACATGATGTATGGGGTGATGTAAAATGATTGTGAGAATGAGGGCCATGTGAAAATGATGGCCAGAGCTATTTTGATGATAGTGACTTGAATATCGGGGAACATTTGAGAATTCTGAAAGGGTGAAAATTTGAGGATACATTATGAAATAACCTTGGTTAAACCTTCCAATTAGTGTCATGCATTGCAAACTTGTTTTCCTCTTTGGATTTTTCAACTTTGCATCTTACGTTTGTGGTATCTTCCACTTTTGCCACTTAAAAAGGTTATTTGTTTCTATTTGTTTGAGCGTTACTCCAAAAAGATGGTCAAGTTGATTGACTTTCATCACGATCTTGTAGGAAAGATGTTGGTTTGCTACCCTTAGACCACTCTTACACCGTCCTATGGAAATAATGGGCTTTTCCTCAGTAGCATCTATGTAGGATATAGCTCATGGGAGGTCATTTTGGGGTATATACTCTCACAAACCAGTTCGTAGCAGCTCTCTTTGGTCGAACACCAATGTGGGTTGTTTTCAGACACTCTTTGGCACTAGACATTGCATTCCATGTTTGATGCGGGGACTATGAGGTGATGTGAACGATTTGGTAAGAAATTGCTTGAGCCCAAAGATGAGAGTTGAGGCAACATGTAACAACTCTGGAACAAAATCTATTGACAGAAAGTTGCCATTAGCCCTTATGCTAATGCAAGTAGGTTGTCTTTATGGTGATTGCAACATTATGAGAGCAAGCCACGTCACTTCAATGATGATATCACTCTGGTTTCACGAGCAAGAATAGTATTACAGTAAAAAGCTAGCATGTCACTCACGAACTAATGCGCATACACTTGTGTGGAATGGACTTGGATTGATGAAACATGGGCACCATTATGTGAAAAATGTTTTCGGCCTTTTTTAAAATTTTGATAAAATTTTAAGAATTTGGTGAGCCCCAACTCACTGTGACCTCATGCAATGAATTGATTTTGTTGGGTGTGAGAGCACAAGTGTTTATAGTGAAAAAATCCTTCAAATGCTTTTTTTCTGTTTTGATCTGAAGAAGAGAAAACATGTGCGCTTTAATTAGAACATGTCTCACGTAGGCTATTATGGAAGAGAAAATGCTGGCAAGTGAATGAAAGTTGACAAAAGAAAGCAAAATGTATCGGAATGCATCACATAGGTGTAGTTGTTGTGAACCCCGACCATGGTGATTTGCACGCCAATTTGTCAAAAAAACCAAAAAGCTGTGAAAACCAATGGGGTTGGAAATCTCTGAAGCCATAGCTGCTATGATCACAAGTCATAATCTCAGGTAAATTCAGTTCATTTCATCATTGGAAACATCACATATCGGCATGTTCCTGTGTAACTATGTATGTGATTTGTTTAAACCAATAGTTGTTTTTTTTTTGACTGGGAGGCGGACTAAATATGAAATTTTCATTGCGGATGAAAAAAATTCCAGTTTGATATCGATTGCAAATGTTTAGCTTCACACTCAATGACGATGGGGATGCGTAGAAAGATGACTCATTCCGAACGACTAAAAGATGTCAATGTCGCACATGTCCACGTAGAATGACAGCTGTACTGACAACCTATGACATCCGGAACCAGGTGGTCTACCACGCTGAAGTGCACTACCTTTCAACTTGCAGAAGTCAAAAGAGAGCTAAGTACAGGGGAAACCATTGAGAGATGCCCCAGTCCAGAATCAATCAAGAGCAATCCAAACGGGACCTTGACTCATTCGTTCATACACCTGCTGGAGAGAATCATTCAGCAGTCCACGTCTGAAAAGATTCGTTTGAAACGGTCCAAGCGGTCAACGCTGACGTGCAGATTCCACATTTTGCGAATCGCGAAACCACTTGCACGACGGTGCACAACTCGTGGTCACAATGTGGCCCGGCAGCTATGAATCGCCAGCGGCTTCGCGGGGCCCTGCTTTGTGATCGGAGGCGGACACTCGACCAACAAATCATGCTGTACAGCCGTTCATCGAGTCTGCGGAAGAGCATCTTTACCAGGTAAAAATCACATGTCCCTTTGCTGTTGAACTTTTCTTATTGATGCACAGGTTGGCCATCGGCACGAGGATGTCGACGAGATCGCCCACGACGACATGCGACGACCGTTTGGGTCTGCGACGACCGGCATGCGACAACGTGCAACGGCATGGTATGACCTATTCAGCGGTCGTTGACTGCTCCTGTCAAGATGCGTCAGAGGCTGAGCATCTTTTTTGACTCAATTCGACAGCTCATGGCACGTCGAACACTAGGTGAGCCGAACCGCCATTCTGCACACCTACATTTGAAAATAGGGCGCTTTTGCACGACGCCATAGCCGACTATGAAAGATGGCCCATCTACCGTCGACTCGTAATCCTTTCACCGGATATCCGGTCACTTTCGACTTCCAACCAAACTTTCTTCGCAAGTGCGGAAAAGGTTGGGAGACTAAATGCCCCGGGGTAGTTTAGTCTCCCAACCTTTTGGGAACCTCTTAGGCCCCGCGGTAGCGGAGCCTGGGAAATGCCCGAACCTTAATCAAACCAACGACACCTGAATGTTAAGGGGGGGGTGTTTCCCGTGAGAAATTTCCTTTTTCCTTTTCAAGAGCTTTCTCGGGTATGAGGCAAAAATGCCGTGGGTCAATGCCCAAGATGCAAAAAACAAAAATTTAGCTGGTAGATAGATTTGTGCTCGTGGTGAAGCAAGGTGGCGCGCTTTTTTTGCATTGAAAATAAAGGAGGGACGATGTTGGTGGGGGGGGGGGGTGGGTTGGGGGGGTTCACGGTGTGGAATGGCCGGCAATTACAAACGCTAACACTCCGAATAGAACACTCTCTCCCAGTGAATAATGACAACAACGACTTGATAAAGGACGTCATGTTCTGCTCCTAAGTACCCTTTAGAAGAACCTGACTCTACAAATCGATAAGGAAAAAATAAAAAATCAAATACATGAAGAAAATGTTAGAAAAAACCTAAAAATCCCACACATTATGGAGAGCTTTTGTGGATGTACAATAAAGTGTATGCACTACCGTGAAGATTGCTATAAGATAACAAATTTCATGGTAGAATGTGTAAACTAAAAATGACACTTCACACAGAACTAATGTAAGCCCTGATAAAAAACAAATTTGGTAAAAGTTTCTACCATTCATACAAAATTCAATACAAATCATTCATAAAACATTCAACCATCCATACATATAAACAAAAGGCAACGTAGATACATATGCATCTAAATGTAAAAACAGATATAACGAGAAAGAGACATCGAAAGAATAAATAAGGAAGAAGATGAAGAAAAATAGAAGGATACAGATAAAGAAAAACTATAAGTATAAAGATGAATACAAAGAAAAATATGAACATACATAAAAAGAAAATGATAAGTAAAAAATATAACAACAAAGACAAAAACAAATATAATATAAAAATCAAGACAACGATAAAGATAAAAATAAAGATAAGGATAAAGATAAAGACAAAGATAAACATTAAGATATACATCAAGATAACGATAGAGGTAGAGATAGAGGAAGACATAGAGATAGAAATAGAGATAGAGATAGAGATAGAGATAGAGATAGATATAGAAATAAAAATAGAGATAGAGATAGAGATAGAAATAGAGATAGAGATAGCGATAGAGATAGAGATAGAGATAGAGATAGAGATAGTGATAGAGATAGAGATAGAGATAGAGATAGAGATAGAGATAGAGATAGAGATAAAGATAGAGATAGAGATAGAGATAGAGATAGAGATAGAGATAGAGATAGAGATAGA
>SZWC01018735.1:22627-41435 GCA_023375785.1 Penium margaritaceum | reverse complement strand
GTGTGTGTGTGTGTGTGTGTGTGTGTGTGTGTTGGCTGTGGTTCATGGGAAAACCTTGGTGTATGTGTCGACAACATATAGTGACCTCTCTCGTTACACAGTAACTACACTCATGTAGGTGACTAACAAGAGGGAGACATTTCCACCGGCTGCTCCATCACCACAACGTGGCTATGGAACAATTCATTACATGATGGGTGACTCAGAGGCTGCATCAACATTAGATATCTAAGAGTGGTTGCCGCAAGGGTGCGGGGGTATCAGGTGTCTGCGTTGAGCCTAACGCAAGGGCCATGAAATACCCACTGACGTCAGTGGTTGTCTTAGTTTCCCCAGGCTGTCGGCTTAGTGATGTGCCCTGGCCGATAGTCTCATGTGAACGAGAATCAGCTGAGGTATTCACTCCAACGTGCCTGTTGCCTTGACAGGTTTGGTTGCGTTTGGAAAAACACCATCAGGTTATGGCCGGTCACGACCGTCACACCCCCCTCGACACCTTCAAGGTAACAACGCCACGTCTTGAAAGCGTGTACCACTGCAAGAAGCTCTTGATCACCAGTCGTGTATTGCGTTTCAGCTTGAATGAGCTTTCGGCTCTCATACGCAACTGGATGACCGTTGTGCATGAGGACTGCCTCGAGTCCTACTACCGGAGCATCACACCACACCTTCCAAGGTTACGATGGATCTAGAAGAGCCAAGACAGGGGTGGTGGACAGAAGTTCCTTGACTTTTAGAAGAGCATTCTTGCAGCCTGGTGTCCAATCCGAGCGTGCATTTTTTCGCATGAGTCTGGTTAGCGATGCTATCTGTCCTGAGCATCCTTGCATAAACCGTCAAAAGTAGTTTGCAAGGCGGAGGTCAGACCGGATCTGCCCAACGTTTTTTGGGCGTGGCCAATCCACCACAGCTTGCACCTTTCTTGGGTTGACACGGATACCATCCTTGCCCACGATCGGTCCGAGGTACTGGAGTTCATCTTGTGCAAACTTGCACTTGCTCACATTTGCACAGCACTTTTACTCTTGAAGGATTGCAAGGACTTCGCATAAATGCTCTAGACGCTCTTCCATTTTTTTCAAGAAAACCAAGATGTCATCTAGGTAGACCAACACAAACTAACGGAGTTGCTTGGTGAACGTTCGGTTCACTTCTCATCGGAAAGTTTTCGGGGCATACGTAAGCCCGAAGCACAAAACTCAAAACGGATAATGTCTGAAGTGCATTGGAAATGCCATTTTAGGTACATCATCTTCTGAGATGCGGATTTGATGATACCCCTATGATAAATCCAAGGACAAAAAGACTTTTGCTTCCTGGAGTTGGTCAGAGAGGTCCTCAATCCACGGTAAGGGGAATTGAGTTTTCACCGTCAGCTTGTTCAACGCCCAATAGTCCACGCACATGTGTAAATCACCATCCTTCTTGTTCACAAAAAGGATCGGCGCACCGTACGGTGAGCTACTCAGCTCGATCCAGCCTTTTGTAGGGTACTCCTTAATTTGGTGTTCGGCCTCTCGCCTCTCTACTGGACTTAGCCGATACATGGGTCTGAACGAAGGAGTCGTTTCCGATTGTAGCGAGATCGTGTGGCCCACGTGTCGATCTAGTGGAAGCCGAGTTGGTGGGTCTTGGAATACATCCGAGAACTCCGCCAACAGATTTTGAATTTCATGTGGCGTGTCTTCCTTCATTTCATCTTCCACTTTCTGTAGTTGCGCCAAAAAACATTAGCAATCCTACCGGATACGTTTCTTGACCTTCATCACAGACAAGCTGGTGTGGAATTCAAGTTGGGTCGGTGAAAGTTCTGTACTCGGAACTAGGGTAAAGCGGCGCAGCCCCTTTTGGAGGATCAAACGCTTTGAATCAAAGCACATCAGCGCATTGTTTTTTCAAAGCCAGGAATCACCTAGAACCACGTCGAAAGGGTCAAGAAGGTTCAGAACCTTCAGCATGACACTTAGAGTGTAACCTTGAATTCAGTTCTTTGCTTTGCACGTACCGATCACAGGTACCGTACGGTTGTCACTGATGACAACTGAGCCATTCGATGACTCATACTTGAGGCCCACCTGTCAAGTAAAACCAAGACTAACAAAGGATTTATCTCCTCCCGTGTCAGCCAGCACGTTCACAGGGGCACCGGCTAGGCGCCCTATGAACTACATCATCATGTTGCTCCTACTCTTCCAAGTGAAAAGACTTGATGATGGCAACCCAAGTTTGTGGTAAACACAAAATCGATGCGGCGAGCGCCGCAACTCAAGTACTTCACCAACTTGGGTCCACATCTTGTGGTTTTCTGTGGATTCGGCAAGCACCTTTCAGTCTTTAAACCGGGTTGGATCGACATCGTCGACCAATGGTACTACGAATGTGATTGCACTCATTGCCTTGGGAGTGTTTGCTTCAGTTATTGTGTCACACAATTCATGCACGGTGGTCGGTATCACAACCACTAAGCAAGTACAATCATGCATTTCATATAGAGATGTAAGATTTAGTGGACATTGTCGGTCAACAAGCATGGAATGTGGTTCAATAGGAGGGGAGAACACAACTATGAAATTTGAACTCGTCAGAAATTTGAATTGCTTTGCATCCTCATCACAAAACATGAACCTACACTCGTGATCTACTTTCCTATTGAGTGGTCCCCACCGTCACTTAGGGGTGGGTAAAACCCGCCCTGTGGCCTTGGCCGTTCCCACGACCCGGCCCATGGCTACGACCACAGCCATGACCACGACCCTATCCGCAACCCCATGCCGCACCATCTCCATCTGATGCTGCCGCTACAGCTAGTGTCGCCGCCCCTTGTCCACCACCAGCGGTTGTCTGAGGGCAGTCAGCCCCGAAGAGGCCAGGCTTCATGCAAATGTGGTAGAGGCCTTTGCAAAAAGCGGTGTTGCGAAGCTCACGTGCCGCGTGCTGCTCATCGTTGTCACAGCTGCGCTTGTGGTTGGCGGTCTTCAGCCCGCCACTCTTCTTGGCTAGAGGGTGGTGCACACTCCACTCACTGACCACATAGTTGAAGAGTTTGGTCTCCAACCGTGTCAAGGTAAGGTCACCCCACTGATGGAGTGGAGCCTTGTGCACACACAGTACGTGTCACATGCAGTTCAACCAATCAGTCAGCTTGTGATCCTTGTGGAAGACCTCCACACTGTTGATGAACGACGTGTTCAGTCTTCCCTGATGTCGTCAAGGCAGGCTGGCCTCTACCGCCACTGGCGGTGGGGTCAACAACCATGTTGTAGTCACACTCTTGTGCCCCCATGCTTGGGTCATGCTATTCAATGCCTCTTCAAGGTTGTTGCACCACAGTGTCGCTAAGTGTGCCTCGACGCGTTGAAGTTGTCGCTCCCTGTCGAGGTCTGAGATGGTTTGTCCAACGTGGACGAGGAAATTCAGGAACTTCGACTTGAGCTATGATGTCATCACAACCTCGGGGATGGTCTCCATGGCCTTCCGCTAGCCATGCACCTTTGCCCAACTGAGGAGCATACGGTTCACGTATGCACCCCGAAGGAGCCCTTTCTTGCGGAAACAATTGTCATCCTCCACCACGCTAGAGTGCTGGCGAAGATTCTCCACAGCTTATGCGTCGTCTAAGGCGGGTTCGCCGTGTACTCCTCCATGAGAAAGAACATCCTCGTTCTCGACACTGATTTGCAGTTGCATGGCCACTTTGGCGGCTGCCTCCTCTAGGTATTTGCGAGTGGCGTGACGACCCTTGTCCACATCACCACACGACTCATTCTCATGAGAACGTCTCGCATAGCTACTTCCGGCACGCTTCCTGCTGTCGACAACATTGTTGCTGTCTGCAACTTCCTCTGGCTCGGTGTGTGCTTTGCATTTCTCAAGCGACTAGCTTGAGAGCTCCGTATGAGGATGACGATGATCAAGGTCAACATCGTCGTCATCATGCTCTTTGTCCTGCTCGACGTCCGGGTTGCCTCCCCCAAGCGCGTCACTCGTCGCGTGGAGATCGTCCACGTCTGTGTCAACATGCTTGTCGAGCACGTCCTCGGCTTCCACATGCTTCTTGGTCTTGCTGAGAGGAGCACGGGTTAGCTTTTTTTACGTGATAGCTTTGGGGTTTGCTACCGAGCTCCACGCCGCGGCCCACAAAACTTGGAGGCCGCCGAGTGCGTGTGGTGAAGCCGTCACCAACTTGCCCTCTGCTGCTTTGGAGGCACCCGCAGTCGCCATCTGCGGTTTTGTTGTGTGCAACTCGCATGGCAAGCAAAAGCGAGAGTCGCTCACAACATGAAATTGGGGCATCCCCCGTAGGATCTGCCTACGCACTCACATCGGACAGGCCAATAGAAAAAGAATTGCTATCATTCTAGGCTGCCACGGACGGCACAGCCACGTGGTAAACATTTCTAATTTCCTAGGCCGCTACGATTGGCACAATCACGTGGTTTTTTAGTCTATCTTCCGAAGCCGTGACTCACGGCCATTGATAGTCTCTTGGGAACTAAGAAAACAGATTGGAAAGGAAAGGGGAAATCGACAAGAGTGTGAGATTCGCTCACAAGCAAATAGGAGTGAGAGGGGGCTACTCCAACCAAGAATTTGCTCCCCTCCTCACACTATTCCCCACCACATGGGTTTTTCTCTTGAGCTCTTGTCTTCCTTGATCTTCCTTTGGCCTTGCTTCGCGTCTTGGAGCTGTCTTGGAGCGTCTTCCTTGGGCGCACAGCAATGGAAGGGCCTCCAAACACCTTCAATGGAGCGTCTCTTCCTTTCTTGATGTTTTACCAGTCCCTAGAGGCAGCTAGAGATGAAGAGGCCCCCAGGAAAAAAACATCGACCAATGAAACAAGCATGAAAGCTTGAGAAATGGCCAAAATCATGCTTTTTTAAGCAAAGCAACATCCCACCTGTACCTGAAAACTCCTCGTGGCTCTCTGGTGATGGGGAGATGCTCGGGGAATGAAAAAAGAAAAGGTTGAGCTCATCAATAGCTTCCCAACACAATTTACGATGCTCCATACCGTTAAGTCTGGAGCCCGTAACCCCTTTCACTGTTGTTGTTGCTGCTGTGCCCCGCCGGCAACGTGTAGTGTACTGTTCAACCGCCGAAAACCATGTGCAGGTAGTCGCACATGGCGTACTAGCTCTGGTTGCCAATGTATCGGGCATTGTCTCCAACTCCTTTTGAGAATCTTCGTCGGAGTTCGCAGAATGGCCATCTCAGTCCGCGTGAGGGGTTTCCCCCCTTGCAGAACTCAGAAGCAATCGTCATCAACGACCCTCAGCAATGAGACTCAAATACCCTACTGATCATTAACTTCGATTATTTACCTGAAGCTAATTATGGTTTCTTTAATTTCGACATGGGTTTAATTATGGTGATACTGCCTTACAGTTCGACGAATGCTGACCCGTGGTACGTTGATTTCGACGATGGGCCTAGCTCGACTTGTCGGTGCTACGTTGATTTCGACGACCTGTACGCGTCTGATGAGCGCCGTCCAATTTTTTCACGCCATGTTGACACGAGCACGTCGGACTTCCTCGCTCAATTCAAACGTTCAAAAATCAATGCTGCACCTGGATGTTCGAACCACCCTGGGGAGCGCGTTCGACGTGTTCGGACCATAAATCTGTGACTCTAGGGCACTTCCACTTGTCAGTTCCCCCGCCATCGGCCATCAACGCTGCACCTACCCGCCATTATGGACCGATATCCATAGGTGGTCACCCCCGAGGAGCGCACGAGGCGCTTGGCATCCGCACCTCGAGTTGGGCCACCCCCTCGCGTTGCCCCTCCCCATCGTCCAGTGGGCCGACTGCGGAAGGTCGTCAAACTCGTCGTTGACGACACGGAGGAAGCTACTCCCGTACGAGATTACTCACCGTACACCGAGGTGCTTGTGCATGCAACGCCATCGTCCTTGCCTTCAACCGTCGCCGTCGTCTGGTGCGAGCCATCCGGCTCGAACTCATGTCTACGTCCCGCTGCCCCACGTGTCTGGAACTACTCTCCGGGTGCTCGTCCTTCTCGCGTACGCACGGAGGCGGAACCAGGTGTGCATGGCCACGGTCCCTTTACGCTCCCGGACAACGAGTCTACTCCTCCTGCTTCCCCCGTGCGCCGTCGCCCGACAACGGCCGACAAAGGGAAGGCGCCGGCCGACGACCCCGTCTGTAACCGCCGTCGCGTAGCCGCACGCAGCCCTCTCCAGACTAGGATCCGTTCCGGATCCCTGGTCATCAACGAGCCCGTCAACAACGGCAGCATCAGCGACAGTGACAACGACAGCGGCAATGATGCCAAACCCTCCTCCTCTGACTCGCAGACCAGCGACGACAGCACCGACAGCGAGTGCCAGACGTTGCAACTGTCGTCGCAGACAACGACATCTGCAACATCGTCATCGGGCTCATCATCGTCCCGCAAGCGCGGGAGGTACTATGACTGGTTCGGAAGTGGCCACTTTCGAACCATCTACAGGGTTTACAAAAGCCATCCAACGGCCTACGCGGCCGTCCAGCGTCTTCGCCGCACGTTCAGGACCCCCGACGACTATTGTGTGTACGATCGCCTTGCGCCCAGCACTGTCGCCGGGTGGTTTGTGGAGGGCATGAAAGTGGTGAAAAAGGCTTACGAGGGAGCGGTTATCAACTCCATCGCAGCAACACCTGGTGCTCCTGTCTCAGAAAAAAAAAAGCATGGATACGGGGGGAAGCAGGCATGGCTGTCAACCCAGCCCGCCATCATAGAGGAGATAAAATCGACGTTGACGAAATCTCGCAAGGACGGCCATGCACTCAACTCGAAGGTCATCCGTCAGCAGATCCGGGCGATAATCGCACACCATGCCCCAGACAAGCTGGAGAAGATGGGGCTGCATGCGTTCGGGCGTGCGTGGGTCCGTAGCTTCGTCCAACAGGAGCTGGGGTGGAGTTGGCGTTCAGCCACCACAGCAGCGCAGAAGGTTCCGATGGACTGGGAGGACCGTGTCCTCACATTCCATCACCGTGCAGCATGCATGGTCAACCTCTACAAAACCCCCCCCCTTCCTTGTCATCAACGCTGATCACACATCGATTCAGCTTCTGCCTGCCGCTGGACACACGTACGCAACTCGTGGCAGTGATGACGTGGGGGTCCTCGGCCTCGAGGACAAACGCTGCATCACCGCCGTCGTCACGAGCTCCATGAACGGGGAGCTGCTCCCGATGTAGCTCGTGTTCGGAGGCAAGACAACGAGAAGCATCCCCAGCGGCGAGAACGCCACCAGACTGGTGGAGTCCGGCTGGCATCTGACCTGTACTCCCACGCACTGGGCAAACACGGACACGACACGCGACTGGGTCCGGTACATCGCCCAGCCGTACTACAAAAAAACATGCGCATCACTCGGCATCAAAGAGGGCGAGGCGGACATGCTTTTGGTGCTCGACACTTGGCACCCACAGTGCAGTGGGATGTTCCAGTCATGGCTGATGGACAATTTTCCTCACATGCGCACGGTGTACATCCCACCAGGATGCACACTGAAAGCTCAGCCTGCTGACGTCGTCCTCATGAGGCCATTCAAGAACAAGATGGAGGAGCTCTTCTCGGCATGGGGCGCAGAACGCAGTAGGGTTGGGGATGATTTCAAGCTAGGCATGAAATTCGTGAAGGATGTGGCATGTGGGTGGTTTTTTTAGGCATGGGAGTATCTCCGTGATGCTGAGCCGCTGATAAAGAATGCATGGGGGAAGTCTAACATCCCCCGTGTATTTGACCCAGCTTTCCAGGGGGCAGCCACTCTTTTTGCAGGCAAGCTGCTGTTCCACGATGAAGAAGTGGATGAGGATGACGTGGTAGAGTAGATCTCCTTTTTTGTCTCCATGTCTGCTTTTGCAAGTGATGTTTATTCATCTAAATCATGTTGTTTGTCCTGACGTGCCTCCTGTCTCATGCAATTGCTTGAGTGAAGTCGTCGAATTCGAACACATTTCACGCGAGGTGTCACAAAATGAGAAAACGAGTGAGACACAAAAACGAGACAAGTCGTAGCATGGCCCCGGCCCGCAGTTCAGCCAAACTTGTGTGGTCATCCCTTGAATTCGATTATTACGCTCAGGAATTGTTTAGGTGTGCCTTCATATTCGATGAAAAATGATATTCTACGAAAACATGGGAAAAACAAAACATTAACATCGAATAATAAGATCAGTGGGTACTTTAAGTCTCCAAACGTCCATTTCCGTTTTAAACCTCACCCCTTGTTCCGGATCCAGAACAACGGGTGTATACCCTAAACTCGTGGGTTTGCAAGAGTTTTACCAAGAAATATGTCAAAGTTTCCCTAACTCGCAACTTCAATATATCTTGACGCGATGGCGCAAAATCCTCACGTGCGAAGCACGCAGGCGATTGTGCGCCAGTAACTTTGCCACACTCTTGCGTGTTCTCTCGCTCACCCCCTCCCCTTGTTCGTCCCGCCTTTGTCGGGGATGAGGGGAGGGTGAGGGTGAGGGCGCAGGGCCACCAGCCTCGCTCTCGAGGCTTGGTGGCCCCTAGGCCGCCGATCTAGCCCCCAGCTCGATCGATGGCTGGGGCTGGCCGGCTGATGGGCGGCCGATTAAGTGACCGGCGGCCGACCACCAAGCCAGTCGACTGCCAACTGGCCGCTAGACAGCCCCCGCTGGCGGGGGCTAGCCGCCGGCCAGCCCTCGCGATTTGCAAGGGCGAAGAGGACCGAACCAGCCCTGCTGCTACAATTTTTGCTTTTTTTTCCCTGGTTGTAACTGGCCCTGCTGCTACAAGATGATTATGGTAGTCACTTTACACAAACAGAAAAAATCGTGTACCCAATTTTCCCGAAGTAATTGAATTCATACACATTATGCCCATTGTTACAACAGGCGCGGAGGAATCATGTTGAAGAATTGGGTATCGGAAGTAATCATCTTTTCAGTTTTATTGGTTTAACGTGATATTTTTTTCATCCTATGTTCATTGTTTCTCTATGTGACCAAATCTCAAAAAAATATTTTTCACTAACAAGTTATTGCATTTTTGGTACATGAACACTTGGGGCGGCATTTATGTCCACTTTCAAACGTTTGTTTCTTCATCGTCACACGTTGGCCGCTAGTCTTTTGTGTATGTAAAATCATGTAACCGAGCTTGTCCATATTGGTGTTATGTGCTCGTCCGCACAACAAATGAGCAAATAACGCGACCAAATGGGCCTATCGATTTTGAGCCTACCAGCCCGTTCAAGGACTGTTTTGCTTGTTCGTTACGTGAAAGGGCAAAATAGTCTGCGTGGACCATCGCACGATGGATCACGCGCTGAACTAAGGATAGCATGGCTGACACAGTCGCCCTCGTTTTTGCTTCTAGCTCGCATCAATCCAAACAAAATCGTAACGTGCAGTTAGATCTTGCAATCCTTCAATGTATTACAAAGACACATTACAAAGAAAAAATGATTCTTACAAGTATTTTTGGAGAGGCTCATGTAAGACTCTTAGTTTGGAAAATCTTTTCAAGAGATGGTGCATTCCATCACTTTGGTGTTTGCAAGAAATGTGATCGATCGATAAGAAACTGTCACATCCAACAATCCAACGGCTTTACCATCTTCTACACTCTTCTTTTCATTCAATCGGATAATTGTACAGCTGAATTGTTGTTATGAGGAGGATTATTGTTTTTTTCATCAACAATCAATTTCAAAAACTTCAATGAAATTGCAACACTAACGTCATTATCTTTTCTCTCCATAAACAGTACTTTCCACCCATTAAAATACAAGATGATTCCTACTAGTTTTCTGGCACTATTACTTGGTTGTAGCGGGAGGGCCGGTTTGGCCCTCCCTCCTCGCCGAAGCGAGGGGTGGTTGCGCACCGCCCCTCGCATCAGCGAGGGCTGGCCGGCGCCCAGCACTTCGCTGGCTGCCGGCCAGCTCGCTGCCGGCCGGTTGGATGGCCGGCGGCCGGCCAAGCGACTGGCCGGCCACCGGCCGGCCAGCCGCCAGCCGCCGATCGCGGCCTCAGCCCGATCGGCGGCTGAGGGGCCACGAGGGCCTCGAGGGCGAGGCCTCGTGGCCTCGTGCCCTCGCCCCCCCTCGCCCTCCTTGCAAACGAGCAAGAGAAGGACGGGGGATAGGGGGAGCGAGGGTGAGGTCGAGAAAGCTGGCGCGAAATCGTCATCGTGCCTCGCACGCGATGATTTCGCGCCAGAACGGCAAAATGGAAATCGAAGTTCGTTTACGACGAACTTCGACATAAAATAAATGGAATAACTCGTGCGAACACACGAGTTCAAGGTAAAAACCCCTGGTTTGGGTCCGAAAACCAGGGGTTTGGTTAAAAACGGAAATGGGCATCCGGAGACTCGAAATATTCGAGTCTCCCTGCTCTGGGTCGTTGATGACGATTGCCCCTCAGTCTTGCGAAGGGGGTAAACCCCTGACGCGGACTGAGAATGCCATTCTGCGAACTCCGACGATGACTTCAGAGCAGGATCTACAGACTCGACCCGTTACAATGGTTCTCAGAGCGAGACGCCCCTCCCGACCAAGGGTTCGACGGAAACGGCGGCTATGACAAAGATTAAATGCCGCCGGTAGCTACAAGCAGCAGCAGAAACGCTAGAAGGGACTACGACATCTATACTTCACGGATTGAAGCGCTGTAAATTGCGTTAGAGAGCTTGAAAAAATCTCTACTTGGTGGAGACTCCTCCTTTTAGCCTCTCCTCACTTCCAGAGGGCTAGGAAGATTTTTGTGGGGCGGGGTGGGGAGTCCCCACCCTCAAAAACCACAAAACCCCTCCATCCAAAAATTGGGGCAGCGCCCCTCCCCAAGCTTAGGGACTCTCACGGCCTGAGAGCACCCTAAAAAGAAGGAGGGTGACACCTTGGGGACTTTTGGCGGCTCCCCCAACGCCGCCGGCTCAAGGAGGACGCCGCCAAGGTGCGCAAGACGTGACAAGAAGACGCAAGAATCCCCAAGGAAGACCAAAAGACAAGAAGACAAGAAGACAAGAAGAAAAGTAGTCTTTTTGTTCTTGACCTTGTACTTGCTTGTCTTTTTGCTCTTTGTCTTAGTTTTGTGAGCGGTACTCACACTTCTTGTTACTCCCTTGTATTGTGATTTTCTGTTTTCCTAGATCCTAGTTGCTGCCAAGTGCCGCGAGTCACGGCTTAGGAGGACTAGTTTCTAAACCCACGACCTTGTGCCGAAGTGGCGGCCTAGGAAAACAGAAATTTAAATTGAAATTGCCTCACCAATCGTGAGAGTAACATCTTAGGAGGCGATTCCTCCTCGTTGTGGGGTGATCCTCACAACGACCTTCACGTGCTAGTTGCACAAGCGACGAGATGGCAAGTGCCGGACCGTCCAAGACAAACAAGGGTAAGGTGGTGACGGCCTCACCACGAGCTCTCGGCGGACTCCAAATTTTGGGAGCCGCCGTTGCGAGCACAGTTGCCAACCCAAAGGCAACCGTACCGCCAAAGGCAACCCTACCGCCGAAGGCAACCGACGCCAACCTCGGCGATACCGAGCAGCATGCGAAGGCCAAAAAGGTGCTTGACGAGCACGTCGACGCGCACATGGACGACCCCCACGCAACGGATGATGCGATGGAGGAGGATCTCCCGGGGGGATACCCCGACGGAGAGCACAACGTGGACGATGGCGAAGGCGACGAGGATCGCGACCATCGCCATCGGCGTGCAACAAACTGAAGCCGATTGCTCAAGAAGGGCAAGACGCACGCCGCATCGCCTAAAGCTGCCGATGGCAGTGAGACTGCCGAGAGCAGCAAGGGCGTTGAAAGCAGCCACACGGGAAGCTCCCGCGAGAATGAGCCGGACGACGTCACCGCGAAGGCAATTCGCGATGACCGTCGTAGGCTCACGGAGTTTGCTGCCGAGGCTGCATACCGACTCAAGATCACCACCGATGGTGGAGATACGGCAACAATCAGAGGAATGGGGGCGGACCCTCCTTCCTACGATGTGGTCGCAATGGGACAAGGCAGCGCCCACTCGAGCGTCGTCGCCGACGACAGTCTCCTCCGAAAGGTGGGACTCCTTGGAGGCGTGTACGCGAACCGTACCCTCTTGCAGTGGGTAAGGGTGCACGGACAACGCGAGGCCCTGGAGGCTATCGCCGATGCTCTGACGACATCAGAGCTCAAGTTCGTGTTCACAAACCTACTAGCCCACGTCGGGCAGAGCATCACGGACCTTGACCGTGATCGCCAGCTGCAACGCGTGGCTGTCCATGAGGCAAGCCGCCGATGCAACGACCTCGACAAGGCATTGCATAGCGTGACCCAGGTGCGGTTACAACAGGACGCGTAGCGTACCGCAGCTGCGGATGCCACTGCCGGTGGCAGCGACGACTTGCCTACCTCGACGACTTCGGGGTCGGTCATGAACACGTCCTTCGTCTACAGTGTGGAGATCTTCCGGAAGGGCGTGAAGCTGACCGACTAGTTGAACCGCATGGAGCACGTCCTACGTGTCCACAAGGCTCCACTCGGCCAGTGGGGCGACCTTGCCACGACGCGGCTTGAAGACAAACTCTTCAAGTATGTGGTCAAGGAGTGGACTGCGCAGCAGCCGCACCTCGAGTGGCAGTCCATGCCGTGGGAGGCCTTCTGCGTAATCATGTGCAAGAAGTGCACCCAACGTCAGGAGGCGCAGCGCGCCTTCCACAAGGTCAAGGATTTCAGGCAACTGGGCAGCTCGCTCGAATCCTACTTGAGCGATTTCACCGCACTCTTGGAAGAAGCCAAAAGCTTCACCGAGGGCGATGGGACTCAGACCTTCAAGTACCCGGAGTGCATGCTGCTGGAGTACTTGCGTGATGGTCTCGCCAATGAGAAGCTGAAGGACAAGACCACCACGACAGCCATTGGCCAAGCTTGGACAACCTGGAGGGCGTTGCGCGGCTACATGAGCGAAGTGTATTCAGCGAACCCAAAGCACTACTCTGATGCACGGCCGAACGCACGGGCACAGCAAGGCCGCGACATGCGCATGGACGCTGCAGGGGCTGGTAGGTCAGCTAAACAGCGAGGCAGGGCCAAGGGCAAGCAGCCTGCAAACCCTTCAGCCAAGAAGGCTGGTGGATACAAGGGTCCCAACAACAAGCGCGACCACGAGAATGACAAGCTGCAGGCGACGCGTGAGCGTCGCAACACATCCTTCCGCGAAGGGCTCTGCCACAACTGCATGCATCCGGGCCACTTAAGGACTCAGTGTCCTCAGGCTACTGGGGGTGGACAAGAGGCTGCGGCGTTAGCTACAGTAGTAGCACCTCGTGGGGATGGTGCAACAGGAGGCCGTGCACAGGGCTGTGGACATGGTCGCGGTCGCGGCAATGGGCCCTGGCCGTGGTAACGGACAGGGCCCTGGGGCGGGTTTTCCCCACCCCTGAGTGACGTCAGTGGGGACCACTCAGGGGTAAAACTGGATCACGAGTGTGGGTTCATGTTTTCAGATGAGGATGTTAAACAATTTGAGTTTTTGACGAGTTCAAATTTCTCTGTTGTCTTCTCTCCTCTGGTTGAACCGCATTCTACACTTGCTGGCCGACATTGCCCACTAAACCTTGCATCTCCGGACAATATGTATGATCGTACATGCTTAGTGGTNCTGGCCGTGGTAACGGACAGGGCCCTGGGGCGGGTTTTCCCCACCCCTGAGTGACGTCAGTGGGGACCACTCAGGGGTAAAACTGGATCACGAGTGTGGGTTCATGTTTTCAGATGAGGATGTTAAACAATTTGAGTTTTTGACGAGTTCAAATTTCTCTGTTGTCTTCTCTCCTCTGGTTGAACCGCATTCTACACTTGCTGGCCGACATTGCCCACTAAACCTTGCATCTCCGGACAATATGTATGATCGTACATGCTTAGTGGTGGCGACATCGACCACTGTGCAATAGTTGTGTGACACAGTGATTGAAGCAACTGCCTCAAAGCAATGAGTTCAATCACGTTCGCAATACATTTAGTCGACGATTTCGACCCAGTCAGATTCAAAGACTGGAAGGTGCTAGCCGAATTCACACGTGCCCACAAGATGTGGACTGAAGTGGGTGAATCATGGGAGTTGCGACGCCCGTCGTACAAATTCCGTGTTCATCACAAACTCGGCTTACCGTCGTTGAGTCTGTTCACTCGGAAGAGTGGAGGCAACATGACCATGTAGTTCAAAGGACACCTAGCTAGTGCTCCCATGAACGTATTGGCTGACACGGGAGGGGATGACTCTTTTGTTAGCCTTGGCTTTACCCGACAGGTTGGCCTAAAGTACGAGCCATCGAATGGCACAGTTGTTGTCGGTGACAACCGTACGGTACCCGTGATCAGTACTTGTAAAGCGAAAACTTGTATTCAAGGGTACACACAGAGTGTCACGTTGAAGGTACTCAACCTTCTTGACCCGTTTGACGTGGTGCTAGGCGATCCCTGGCTCCGTGACAACAAGGCCCTAATGTGTTTTGAATCAAAGCGTTTGATCCTCCGGAAAGGACAACGCCGCTTTATGTTGATTCCGAGTACCGAGTTATCACCGACCCGACTCAAAGTCCATGCCAGCTTGTCTGCAATGCAGGTCAAGAGACGTATTCGACAAGGTTGTCGATACTTCTTGGCTCAGCTGCAGAAAGTAGAGGATGACGTGACGAAAGGCACGCCACAAGAGATCAGATCTCTGTTGGCGGAGTTCTCCGATGTATTCCAGGACCCACCGGCTGGGCTTCCACCAGAAAGACACATGGGCCACACGATTCCACTACAACCGGAGGTGACTCCTCTGTTAAGACCTATGTATCGCCTTAGTCCAGCAGAAAGGCGAAAGGCCAAACGCCAAATCAAAGAGTACCTTGCAAAGGGGTGGATTGAGCCCAGTAGCTCGTCGTACGGTGTGCCGATCCTTTTTGTGAACAAAAAGGACGGTGGTTTACGCATGTGCGTGGATTACCGGGCGTTGAACAAGCTGGCAGTGAAAAATCGATTCCTCTTGCCGCGGATTGAGGACCTTTTTGACCAACTCCACGACGCAAAAGCATTTTCGTCCTTGGATTTGTCTCAAGGGTACCATCAAATCCGCATCACGAAAGATGATGTGCCCAAAACCGCGTTTCGAACGCACATGGTACACTATCAGTTCCGAGTGTTATGCTTTGGGCTTACGAATGCCCCGGCAACCTTCCAAGGAGAAATGAACCAAACGTTCGCCAAGCAACTTGTACAGTCTGTCTTGGTTTACCTGGACGACATCCTGGTTTTCTCCAAATCAATGGAAGAGCACATAGAATATCTGCACGAAGTCCTCGCAATCCTTCGGAAACAGAAGTTCTATGCGAAAGTGAGCAAGTGCAAGTTTGCACAAGATGAACTCGAATACCTTGGACACATTGTTGGCAAGGACGGCATCCGTGTCGACCCACGAAAGGTCCAAGCCGTTGTGGACTGGCCACGTCCCAAGAATGTTCGGCAGATACGGTCTTTCCTCGGCCTTGCAAACTACTTTCGACGGTTTATGCAAGGGTATTTGACCCTGGTAGCACCGCTAACCATGCTCACGCGAAAAGACGTGCGTTGGGACTGGACATCTGATTGCGAGAACGCTTTTCTCAAGGTAAAAGAGCTCCTATCCATGGCGTACATCCTAGCTCTTCCGGATCCATCGCAACCGTGGGAGGTTCGATGTGATGCGTCGGTAGTAGGACTCGGAGCCGTCCTCGTGCAGAACGGTTACCCAGTTGCGTATGAGAGCCGGAAGCTCATTCCCACGGAAACGCGGTACACGACTGGGGATCAAGAACTCCTTGCGCTAGTACATGCTTTCAAGACGTGGCGTTGCTACCTCGAGGGTGCTGAAGGGGGTGTGACGGTCGTGACCGACCATAATCCATTGGTGTTTTTCCAAACGGAACCGAACCTGTCAAGACGGCAGGCGCGTTGGAGTGAACACCTGAGTCGATTCTCGTTCACATGGGAACATCGGCCAGAGCGCATCAATGTGGCCGATCCACTAAGCCGACAGCCTGTGGAAATTAAAGCAACCACCGAGGTCAGTGGGTGTTTTATGGCCATTGCAACAGCAACAGTACTACCACCAGATCCCCCTGTATCTCTGCGGCAACCACCACGAGAGATTATCCATTACAACGGTTTAGTAAACAGGATCCGGATGGGATACAATGTGGATTCTTGGTTTCAAGACTCTCGAAATCTGGAAAAGAACGGCTTGGTGGAGGCCGCAGGAATCTTCTGGCACGGAGAACAAGTTGTGCCAAACTCGGGAGACCTTCGAGCAAAGGTTATCTCCCAGTTCCACGACCCGCCGGTAGCAGGTCATGTGGGACCCCGAAAGACCGGACAAGCACTCTCGGACCACTATTGGTGGCCAGGGTGGAGTGTTGATGTCCGTAAATATTGCATGACATGCGACCTATGTCTTCGAAATAAGGCTAGAAACAAGAAGCCTACTGGACTCCTCCAACAGCTTCCCATTCCTGGGACTCCATGGGAGTGCGTCAGCATGGACTTCATTTTTGGTCTTCCGGACACGGCCCGTGGCCAT
Organism: Penium margaritaceum; assembly: GCA_023375785.1. Lineage (NCBI taxonomy): Eukaryota > Viridiplantae > Streptophyta > Zygnematophyceae > Desmidiales > Peniaceae > Penium > Penium margaritaceum. The sequence goes on along the minus strand of SZWC01018735.1, from coordinate 24,852 downwards.
AATGCAGTACTAGTGGTTGTGGATCTTTTGACGAAGATGACACTTCATTCCTACAACCACTGACGTGAACGCAGAGGAGACCGCTCGTCTCTTCTTTGAGGGTGTCGTAAGGTACCACAGCTTGCCGTTGCGCATTATCTCAGATCGAGATCGAAAGTTTTCTAGTAAGTTCTGGCAAAAGATGCACGAATACTTCGGCAGTGAGTCGCAAATGCCGACAGCATTTCACCCTCGAATTGACAGACAAACAGAGCGCATGAATCGCACTCTGGAGCAAATGCTCCGCATGTACGTGGACCCTGCCATGCATGATTGGGACGAATTCCCAACACCGGCAGAGTTTGCGGTGAGCAACTCGGTGAACGAGTCCACACAGTTCACACCGTTCGTGTTGAACAGTGGTTGGCATCCAGTGGTACCCTCTTCATTGGTGAAGAGTGGGAGTATAGGAGGCCAGGTTCCTTCCGCTCAAGCCTTTGCCGAGCGCATCGACTCCTTGTTACAGGAGGCAAAGGGTCACCTTCAAGCAGCTCGGTAGCGACAAAAGGCATATGGAGACAAAGGTCGCAGGGAGGTCTCGTTTGACATCGGTGACAAACTGTTGCTTAGCACTAAAAACCTTTGGCTGAAGTTGCCAAGGGCAAGACAACTTCTATCGAAGTGGATTGGGCCGTTTCCCATTGTGGCACGCATCGGGCCAGTGGCATACCGATTGCTACTTCCGCCGAGTATGAACATACACGACGTGTTTCATGTGAGCCTGCTAGCTCCATACACGGTAGAAGGAATCGTTCAGCCACTACCAGCGGTCCTAGCTGTCGATGGCCAATACGAGGTCCTTTGCCTACTCCAGCACCAAGAGCGTACTCTTCGGTCGCGCGTTGTCAGGGAGTACCTCGTTCATCGGGTTCGTTGTGGACCTGAAAACAATTTATGGGAGCCCGAATCTCGGTTGCCCACAGGGGTGGTCAACGAGTATTGGAGCGAGCTTGCAGCTCGCACAGATCGACGCGTGGCAGAAGGTACCACCTAAACGCGGAGAAAGTGAACAACATTCCCACAGGGTACCATTCATGGACAGCAACCATAGGGGGTTGGGGACGCCGAACATGGTTGTCGCGCGGACGCTCCAGCCTAAAAGGGGAAGGCTGCTAGCCGTGCTGACCTACAAGCTGCAGCTTAGCCCTAAGTACCATGCACGTGTTCATGTTTAGCTGGTGATGGATAATACTAATTTTCTTTCACAATGTTGATGACTCACTGACTGACAATCCTACTTGTTGTTCATGAACCGGGATGGTTCATAAAAAGTAGGGAGGAATGTAGCGGGAGGGCCGGTTCGGCCCTCCCTCCTCGCCGAAGCGAGGGGTGGTTGCGCACCACCCCTCGCGTCAGCGAGGGCTGGCCGGCGACCAGCACTTCGATGGCCGCTAGCCAGCTTGCTGTCGGCCGGTTGGACGGCCGGCGGCCGGCCAAGCAACCGGCCGCCGGCCGTCCAGCCGCCAGCCGCCGATCGCGGCCTCAGCCCAATCGGTGGCTGAGGGGCCACGAGGGCCTCAAGGGCGAGGCCTTGTGGCCTCGTGCCCTCGCCCCCCCTTGCCCTCTTGCAAATGAGCAAGAGAAGGACAGGGGATAGGGGGAGCGAGGGTGAGGTTGAGAAAGCTGGCGCGAAATCGCCAGCATGCCTCGCACGCGACGATTTCGCGCCATAACGGCAAAATGGAAATCGAAGTTCGTTTACGATGAACTTCGACATAAAATAAACGGAATAACTCGTGCGACCACACGAGTTCGAGGTAAAACCCCCCGGTTTGGGTCCCAAAACCAGGGGTTTGGTTAAAAACGGAAATGGGCCTCCGGAGACTCGAAACATTCGAGTCTCCTTGCTGTGGGTCGTTGATGACGATTGCCCCTCAGTCTTGCGAAGGGGGTAAACCCCTGACGTGGACTGAGAACGCCATTCTGCAAACTCCGACGACGACTTCAGAGCAGGAGCTGGAGACTCGACTCGTTGCATTGGTATTCGTTGTGCGTCCTTCCATTGTGCATGTGTGATGGTTGTGCGCATGAAAAACTACACGTTGCCGATCGCTAAGTGCATTGCACATCGGGAAAAAAAGAAGCAAGGTCGAGTAGGTCGCCCCCATGGTCTTCCCTATCTCGATTTCCCTTAGCATAGTGAAAGTCGTAACAATACGAAAAGGGCGGGAGAAGGGGGGGGGGGG